>PVJI01017415.1:0-35691 GCA_004026765.1 Micronycteris hirsuta
GGAGAAAGAGCAATGTATGGTTGCCTCTCACATGGCCCTCACCGGGGACCTGGCCCGCAACCCAGGCATGTGCCCCGACTGGGAATCGAACCGGCCCACAACCCAGGCATGTGCCCCGACTGGGAATCGAACCGGGACCCTCCGGTTCCCAGCCCGCGCTCAATCCACTGAGCTACACCAGCCGGGCCTTGTGTCTGTCTTTTATTCGATGAAGATTGCTGATTGGAGGAGGAAAGCTGGGTGGGAGCTATAGAATTTGGTAAAAAGCTCCAGTCAAGAAAACAAAATGCTGAGATAGTACAGAGGAAGGGAGATTATGTTTTACCTTGCTTATCACAGACCATGAAAAAGACATAGACAGTCACTTCCCAAAATTGGGTACTTAAATGGCCACTATACATGGGACTGGGTGTCAGTTCTCACTAGTTATCAAGGAAAAGCCTATTACCACCTCAGTGAGCTGTTACTCACGTGTGCCCACATGGCTGAGCACACGATAATGCCATGCGCTGCAGAGGATGGAGAGGAACTGGCGTCCTCATCTTCTGCTGGTAGGTGTGTGAATGAAACACTGAACATCTGCTTCACCATGCCCACTCATTTTAAGCATATACATGTAGAAATGTGTGCACATATACCATACCATCACATTGTATATCAAATCATCATGCCTTAAATGATACAATTTTTATTTGTAAAATAAAACCAAGTAAACAAAGGGATCTCTCTGGGAGGAAAAGGAATGAATACACAAGGCTTAGAGCAGGCAAAAGTACTGTTTAGGAGTTGATTACAGAGACACATAAATCTGGTTTGCAAGAAGACTCTTCCCAGCAAAGGGGGAAGCCTATTAAAAGGGGGGAAAGAAACATTAATTCTTAAGAACACAAGTTGGTGGTTGTGAGGGCCATGGTGGGAATTGAAAGGGAGACTACCAAGGTGGGCAGGAAGTTCTCATAAAGAGAGTGTAGAATTGATTCCTTTAATCATTGTACAGCTGAAGGGCTTAGAAGGAGAAATTGAAAATGTCAGATGAGTTTTAGATATAATCCCCTGGCAAACGAATAGAAGGAATAGCGTGAGTCAGAGTCATGATGGAAGACAGAGAGACCACAGGATGCGAATGTTACGGTGCGTGCACTAATTTGGCAGGGCTGCCGTAACAAAGAGCAACACGGGGTGGCTTACGCAACAGGCATTTACTCTCACAATTCCGTAGGCTACAAGTGCAAGATCAAGGTATTCGCAGAGCTGGTTTCTTTGGAGGCCTCGCTCTTTGATGTGTAGATGACCATCTTCTCTCTGTGGAGATGTGACTTCCCTTCCATGTGGCTTTGTGTCTTCTTCTTATAGGGATGCAAGTCTCATTGGATGAGGGCCCACCCTAGTGACTGAGATGGTTTTGATTCCAGTCTTGTGCGCTTCACCTTCCATGTCTTCTGTTACCATGGCTACGTAGAGTCTAACCATAGGATTAGACTAAACGATTTAACATAATTACCTCTTTAAATTCAGACCCTATCTCCAAATGCAGTCTCATTCGTAGGTCCTGGTGATTAGAACTTCAACATATGAATTTTGAGGAGACATATTTTAGCCAATAATGGTGAGCAAGGAAAGTTGATGGTGGAATTAGAACAGTAGAGGCCGAGAGGGAGAACAGGGGCGATGGAGGCAGACTTGAGAAGCCTTTGTGGCTGGCATGATGGGGGGACAGCGAGGAGTAAGGAAGTGTGTAAGATGTGTTTTAGGATCATGGTTTGAACACTCAGGTTGAGGCCACATTTCTGTTTCTCAGTCCTTATCTTTGCCTTCTAGGGCAGCATCGACTAAAGTCACAAGTAGAGAGTGGATTTTCACCATTGTTTCAAGAATGAAAAAGGCTTTAAGGTTTGAAAGGCATAGGGAACATATAACCTAGTCCAACACTTCCATTTGGGGGATGGGCAAACTGAGGCCTAGAGTAGTAAGGTGACTTAGTGCAGCTGGATTTTCCCTTTTTTACTTCTGTAGGACTAAGGGCCTGGAGTCATGTTTACTCAGCTCTCTAAGATCCCTGAGCCCATTTGTGGGCATAGTTTCTCTAATCAAAAATATATAAACACTCTCATTACAAGAACGGGTAGCTTCCAAGGACTTTCTGCAGCCATTGGTGTGTTCTGGGCTGAAGCCGAAGTACTAACTGGAGTCAGTGTCTCTGAGATCCTGACTGACCCACTCTCTAGGTGTCCCAAACTCATCCTTTTAGATTTGGGACGGAAATGTTACTTCATAGTATTGCAGCGGGGAAAAATGCGAAAGGACTTTGAGAAATGGGTTAAAGGGTAAGATGCTGCCATTATTGCAATGACTGTACCTTGTCTTTCAACCGTGTTGTCCAGACAACTACGTCAATAGGGGCTAGAGATACTTTTCAACTTTAGACATGGCGGCCTTGGCCTCTGAACTAAGACTGTTGGCTAACTGGAAACAACTTCCTCCTTAACTGCAACAGGATAATTTGTATTTGTGCCTGGATATACCAGCTGGGGTCGGGCTTGTTACATAGTTTAACCACAAGGAGGCTCACCAAGCTTTCCCTTTGAACACACCGTCTGGGGAGGAAGAGTAAAGGGAAGCTTTTCTTACTGAAGCAATAGTTTTTCCACTTGGAGGAAGCACAGCGCCTGAACTTGGGCACCGTGGGCTCAAAGTCCTGCCACTGAACTAGTGACCTGCGCCTTTTGGGGCGAGTCATTTAAACACTATGAGACTTAGTTTCCTCTACTGGAAAAGGGACATAATACACTACATAGACACACCTCGTTTACTGTGCTTCGTCTTACTGTGTGTGACTCAGATATTGTTTATTTCATTTTATTTTTTGTATGACTTGAGGCTCAGTAGCAACCACCAGCAAAACAGTTATGACTTCCTGAAGGTTCGGATAATGGTTAGCATTTTTTTTTTAGTAGTAAAGTGTTTTTTAACTAAGGTTTTTTAGACATAATACTATCGTACAATTAATAGACTACAGTGTAGTGTAAACAAAACTTTTATATGCACTGGGAAACCAAAAATTCTGTTTCACTCATTGCAGAATTCACCTTGTGCAGGTGGTCGGAACAGACCCGGCAGCATCTCTGCAGGGTGCCCATAGTTTTGCTTCTTGAAACAGTAGTTAGGACAAAATGGGGTTGTATATGTCAAGTGCTTAGGACAAGGCCTTGCACACAGAGAGCTCTCAGTAAATGTTGAGGGGTTTTGTTTGTTTTTTCCTATGTTTCCCTTCCATTTGGTTGGGGTGGAAATGGTTGCCCCCTGGTCAGAAGGCCTGCCAATTTTTGGACAGCAAAGTGTGACTAGGAGATTAGGGTAAGGGTAAATTCCAAGTGAGACCACGAAAACAGAGCCTTGGGCTAACCCTTGAGCTAAATAGGCAAAGAAGACCTCTGGATCACACTGGCCTGTCTTAACAACCCAGGATAAGACATTAGATTCAAACAAGGGGCCGAGGGGGGATTCGCGTTAGTGTGGAAAACTTCCACAGCCAGGGACCTGGTGGCACAGAGTCAGAGGCTTAGGGATTCAGAATCCAGATCTATAAAACTGTCTTACCGTGAGAACCAATATTATCAGATATATCCTGGGACAATCTAGAGATATTAAGCTACCCAGGACTAGAGAGATGAGTTAGAATGAGCATATTTTTCTTTGATGCTGTGAATACCCAGCAGGTATCTAAAATTTAAGGAGCATGCAGGTGCCCTAGACAGTCGTTTCGCTTGCTCATTATAAAGTTTGTTGACATTCTTTTCTCTGAGTTTGAAAGAGATCGTGGTCCTTGCCATAGTCTTACGTGCCATCACTTGTTTCTTGAGGACGCTTGATGATTTCGGGTTTAGTAGAGGGAGGCAGCAAATTTTTTTTTCCTATACCTTTTTCTTTCTCCTTCTCATTTTCTTTGCAAGCTGTCCTGCCTTGGCCAGTACTGTAATTGCACCTGGGGACGCTTCCATCTATCAAAATAAACAGAGATGAATAAACAAGTACGCACAAAAAAGACTATTATCCTAAGGACATTGCTCATCGTAGTGACAATGGTGCGTGTAGAATGCCTACTGCTGGTCTCAATGTGCACTAGATACGAGCGGTCATCTCTCCTCCTCCCACTGGACTTTATGTTTATGCTTATGATGTTCCTGCTTCCAAAATTTTTCACAGGCTAATCAACACGGGTTTCTCCTTCTCCCCAAATCCAAGTGTTTGCCAGGGAGTGGACCTACACCTTCAGTTACTCCCCCCCTCCCTGTTCATTATTCACTCAACAGTGATTTGTTGGGCACTTGCCATGGGCCAGGCACCACTCTGCTGCTCCAGGTGATGCTTAGAGCAGGACTTGGGACATTGAATGATCAATTTATATTGCTGACCTGTAGGCTACTGTTCTGGATGGTGTAACACTGCCCTTGTAGGATTTATCATTTGTGACTTAGCCCTACCTAGGTACAGAGTGCAGACCCTGCTTCCCCAGCACAGGGGGTTCAGTTGAGAGATCATAGTATCCTGGTTCAAATTACACATTCCCTCTACTTGTTTTTTTCCCCTGGTAGGAAGTTTCCAATTCTTGCTTTCTCACCAGGATGTTCAAACTGTAAAAATCAAAGTCAAGATGACTCTGATTCTATCAGTCCAGGTGCGGATTCATTCTCCAAAGTGTCTTTTGCATCTGCAACTCCCTCCTCTATTTGATTTGCCCTCGCCAGAGTCTAAGGCAGGCTGAAATCAATGCAGGGTTAGTCAGCATTACCTTCTTTTGCTTCTAGAACAACTGAGTGATTGGCAAAGACTTTCAGTTTGCAAAGCTGATCCAAGAGAAGATGCAACTTCCAACAGCAGTGACCAAAAGGAAAACCATAGAACTGAACATTATAAACTTTAGAAGCACCAGGAAGCCTAAGTGGAGACATTTCCATTAGAAAGTTATTCACCACTTGGCTGTGAAGCCTGTTGAATCGTTAGAGAGCTCTAGCCATGTTTAATTTGCTGTCCATAATCTTCTGCCCTAACTCCAGCACCACCTTAAAACCGTAGATATCTGACATCAACCTACATATTTTTCACCGTATACTCAAAGACAAGAGCAAGATCCCTCCTCCGATTGCTCTAAAGGAGCATTCAAAGCCAAACAAGAATGGAGAGGGGAAATAATGGGACTAGTTCCTGCAAGAGGTACTATCAATAGGAAGTGAAATTGAGGTGGAAGGTGCCTGGGATGAGATTCTGTTGACATCTGGTCCAAGGATATTAAAAACACTTAGAGATATTGGGGTCGCTTCTGCATATAGAAGGGATTTTGTACAAGACACCCTGGTTTCTGCTGATATTCACCAGGTTCCCTGATGAGAAGCACCATCATGGTCAAAGGCAACAGACTGCCCTTATTCACGGAGCACATTCACTATAAGGCTCCTCACCGAGTCTCAGCCATCCCTGTGAGCTGTCCTCACTCCCACACGTGTTCAGTTTTCCAGTGATTCTACAAGTAAGACCCCATTCTTACTCCCTTTTCCCTCCTCTCCACAGTCTAGTTACCTGGGGAAGCCTGAGCCACGACCACAAGGACAGCTAAGGCCAGGAGCAAGAGTTTAATGTATCCTGAGGGGGGTGAGGAAAGATCCGGAAGCATCCTGAACGTGCTAGGGAAGGCAGGTCTTCACTCTGCATTTTATTGACTTGGGCAGCACCGAGTCATGGGCAATAAATCAGACAAGAGCAGAGTGTCCCACCACGCAGAACGTCAGCCAGCAGGGCAGCGATATAAATCAATCATCAAATGCTTAGAGTCCTTCTCCAGATGTCATCTGGGAGAGCGGACGGCAGCAGCAGAGGGTGTGCAGGCCTGCACAAGTTGTGACATTGTGGAGAGAATGGGCCCATTTTCTTTTTTTTTCCTTTATTTTTATTATTGACACTAATACAGATGTCCCCATTTTCTCCGACTTTATCCTCCTCCACCTGTTCCCCCCACCGCGCCCTCTGGCCATCTCCACACCGTTGTCTGTATCTATGAGTTACGCATAGATGTTCTTTGGCTAATACCGTCACCTTCTTTCATCTGTCCCCCCTTGTCCTCTGACAGCTGTCAGTCTGTTCCATGTATCCGTGCCTCTATTTCTCTTTTGTGCTTTGGTTTATTTTGTTCATTAGATTCCACATATGAGTGAGATCTTATGATATTTGTCTTTCTCTGACTGGCTTCTTTCACTCAGCATAATAATCTCCAGGAGAATGGCCCACTTTCCAAGGAGACTTCTTGCTCCTCTTCTTGGGTATTTAACTCCCTCCCTTATGTTCTCACACCCTCTCTCCACCCTTCTTTCTGTTGTAATATTTAGCATGAGGAGCTGGAATGAAGTATTTTCCTAGTGCATCTCCCCTATAGGGCTAACACCATTCAGGGCAACTTTTAACAGACAGGGAGACCCCTGCCGGTAGAAACCCCTGAAGGCTGGGATTTCTGTCATCCAGGGTGTGCAGAGAACCTTTGTTGAAAGCAGTGAATGGATGAACGCATGTATAGTAGTCACTTGCATCTTGATGGATCTGAGAACTGCCGTTTCTCAGGTGACAAAATGCAGGCCCAGACAGTGAAAAAGAAGTGACTAGGGTCACATGGTTGGCAAGAAAAAAAACAAATGGAGAGCCCTCATAATCCGAGTCCTAGTCCAGCTCTTTCTAACTCTGCATTGTCCTCTTTTTTCCTGCTTCAGCTCTTCGATATTAGCTGCTTCTGGGTCTTTCTTGGACTCCAGCCTCAAAGGATAGAGCAGAAATATTTCGGGTGGGTTTCCTAACAAAGAGGGCATGGAAGGGGGCCCTGCCTGGGCTCTAGTGGGAAGTCTGGGAGTCCTCTGTATTTTCTTTTCTGGTCCTTGGTCTGTCTTATAGTTACTTCACGGCTTTTGATGGGTCCAGCGCTCTTCTTTTCTACCCTCTTCTTCCTACATTCGGCAAGCATTAGGGACAGCTGGATGGGATTGAGAAAACCTTTTTTACCCTTGATATCCAGGCAGTACCTTCTGCAGAACAGCAGCGAGCACGCAGCCAGGCACTGAACACTAGCATACATGACCCCCAGAGTCCTCACAGGGTCTCTGTAGGCAGATGTGATTTGCTCAGGGTGACACCATGCTCAGGAATGAGGTCTGGATTCAGATCTCGTTTACCTGTCCTTAGAGCTCCTGTTCTGTCATCCCAGGGGACTGGGCCTGAGTAGTGACGGAAAGGAAAGCCTGTTTAACCTGGAAAGCAGTCCTGGGCTGTAGAGAGTTGTGGTCCCTATCCTCTGAAAGGCATGTTCTGTGCAGGCCTCGAGGGCAGAACGAAAAGTCTTGGGTGGCAATTGCAGGAGGGCAGGTTTACACTGACGGGAAAGAACTCGGATAATCGGAACCGCCTGGAAACGGCTGGACTGTGTGAGAGAAGCGGTGGCTCTTGCTGCCCCAGTGCTCCAGACTGAGCCCGCACGGTCACTTTTCTCAGATTCTCCAGGGAGGACTGCCGAGTTGGCTGAATAGGAATCTGTGCCCCGACGCACAGTGCTAGGTGCTGGGTCTAAGAGGAGGAGAAAGAAAGTCCTGCTGTTCTGGTTAGGGGGAAAGACAACAAACCTAAAAGGCCAGGTGGTAGCAGTGCTATAAACAAAAACAGGCCTTGGCTGGTGTGGCTCAGTGGATGGAGCACCTGCCTGTAAACCAGAAGGTCACAGATTCGATTCCTGGTTGGGGCACATGCCTGGGTTGTGGGCCAGGTCCCCAGTGAGGGCCATGTGAGAGGCAACCGTACATTGCTGTTTCTCTCCCTCTCTTTCTCCCTCCCTCCCCTTCTCTCTAAAAATCTTAAAAAAAAAAAAAAAAAGATAGACCTTCAAATATGAGAGTTTGTTTTTGTCTTTTTGTCTAAGAGATCACTTTCTTCATCTGTAAGGTAAAGTATTTGGGTTAAAGTAGTGTTTCCTGAAATGTGTGACCCTTGTCCCTGTTGGTATTGGTGATAATTTAGGTGCCAAAATAAGTACATATTTTTAATAATTTTTATTTTAATGCTCATTTGAGAAAAAATATCACTAGCCCTTGGTGTGTTGAATTTACAGATAGCTTCACTTAGGATATGGTCAAATATGGATTTAAGTAAATGGAGTATGTTGTTTCTATAAAAATATTAAGGAAATGATACTATAGCTTATCGATGATTTGGTAAAAAGTTTGCAAGATAATATACAAATGGCTGAATTTTGTGTTAGAAAATTGATAAAGACCATTCAGTGGAATAGAAAACTGAGACTTGGAGCAGTCAATTGATTTTATTAAGGTCACACAACCAGTAAGTCATAGAGTCAGGAGGGGGATTTTAGTCCATCTGACTCCAAACCCGCTGCTCCTGGCTCCAGGAAATGCTATCTCACCAAACACATACATCTTCTTCCAGTAACGATGTCTTCATTTGTTTAGTTTGTTAACTTTTTATTTTGAAATTACTATAGACTAACAGGAAGTTGCAAAGATAGTAAAGAAATCCTGTGTACGCTTTACCCAGTTTCTCCAAATGTTCCATTTTGAACAACTATTGTACAATGTCAGAACAAGAAAGGTGAGCTGGGTACAACGCTGATGTGTACTTCCATGTCATTGTAGCACAGGTGTGGCTCAGTGCGAGCAATCGACACACAGAACTCTTCAACCACCACAGAGATTTTCCTTGTGCTGACCCTTTGCGGTCACGCCAGCCCTACTTCCCAGCATCCCTACCCCCTGGCAACTGACAATTGGTCTCTATCCTTCTAACTTTGTCATTTTGAGAATGTCTTATAAATTTCATCCTACAGTGTATGACCTTTGGAGATCACTGCATCCACCAACAGTGTGTTCCTTTCACTGCTGCCTCGCCTCCCATGCTATGGATGTACTGAAGTCTATTTAACCATTAACATCACAGAGCCTTGTGGCTGTTTTCAGATGTGGGTTACTACAGATAAACCTGTTATGAACATTTGTGTGCAGGTTTTTCTGTGATCATAAGTTTTCATTTCTCTGGATAAATGCCTAGGGGTGTTATTGCCGTATGGTAAGTTGCCTGTAAGTTTAAATTTTTTTAAAAATTGTCAATTTTTCAGACTACCCACACCCTTTAACCTTCTCGCCAGGAATGTATGAGATATTCTCCTCATCAGCGTTCGGTATTGTTATGGCTTTTAATTCTCGCTGTTCTAAGAGCTCTGTAGTTGTATCTCATCCTGGTCTTCGTTTGCATTTCCCTTATTGCTAGGGACGTTGAACATCTTTACAGGTACGTATTTGCCTCATATGCCCTCTGTGGTGAAATGTCTGTTCATTTGCCCATTTTCTTTTTTTTTTTTTTAGAGATTTTATTTATTCATTTATTTTTAGGGAGAGAGGAAGGGAGGGAAAAATAAAGGGAGAGAAACATCTATGTGTCAGAGAAACATCAATTGGTTGCCTCTCCCACGCCCCCAAATGGGGACCTGGCCCACAACCCAGGCATGTGCCCTGACTGGGAATTGAACCAGTGACCTTTTGGTTTGCAGGCCCCGCACTCAATCCACTGAGCCACACCAGCCAGGGCTTGCCTGTTTTCTAAGTGAATTATTTGGTTTTAATTTTTGAATTTTGAGAGTTCTTTATATTTCAGTTCTTTGTTGGATATGTAGTTTACAAATAATATCTCTGTATTTTGTTCTTTGAATCCTTTTTTTATTCATTACCTCTATTTTGTTCTTTTTTTGTGGGGAAAGTACTTAACAGAATTAAGTACTTCATAATAGTCACGTTGTGCATAGACCTTCAGAAGCTTTTCATCTTGCATAACTGAAACTTAGTACCCCCTGACCGACACCTGCCCTTTCCCCCTGCACACAGCCCCTCGTGACCATGGTGTACTCTCCGCTTCCATGAGTTTGATTACCGAGATTCCGCACATAGATGAGATCATGCAGTATTTTTCTTTCTTTCTCTGGCTATTTGCTCAGACATGTTGTCATGAATGACAGGATTTCTTTCTTTTTAAAATGCTGATTCATATTCTCCTGCATGTATCTACCACGTTTTCTTTACCCATTCATCTGTTGACAGACATTGGGTTGTTTGCATACCTTGGTGCTGTTACAAATACCGCAGTGAACACAGGAGTACAAATATCTCTTCAAGACAGTGATTTCATTTCCTGCAGGCATACACCCAGAAGTGGAATTGCTGGATCATATACGGTAGTTCTCTTTTTAATTTTTGGAGGAACCTCCATACCGTTCCATAGCGGCTGCACAATATTATCTTCCATCTATGAATTTATCTGTGCCTTCTTCAATTTCTTCCATCAGGGTTTTATAGCTTTCCATGTAGAGGTCTTTCACCTCCTTGGTTAAATTTATTCCTAATATTTACTCTGTTTGCTGCAGTTGTAAATGAGATAGTTGCTCTTGAACTTCTCCAACTATCAACTCATTCTAATACTAACTAGTTCTGCCCACATTTATCACAAGGTAAAAATAGTAAATCAAGGAGGAAACAATTCCTAATTGAATTAGTACAAAACTATGAAATACATGCAATGGCTTTATAGAACAGATTAGGCTCTTTTTTTTTTTCCTTTCCCTACCCCACAATGCCTCCTTCAAAGGTGAGGTATGTTCATACTGATATGATTGATAAATTTATTACATAAATGCTCTGCTAAATGTAGAGACTCAAATAAATAAGATCGTTTTGCTGTAAGAGAGCCCAGGCCGAGAGCCATTGGTGTGGGCTGTGAAGAATGAATTTAGCATACTCGCATTTGCCCAAACTCTACGTGTTTCCAACATCAACAGATTGGTCCTTGATCAGCTTCTGGCACAGGTTTAACCCCTGATCCTTTAAAATATCCTACCTGATAAAGTCTGAGACTTGGGCCGTGTCAGATAATTTATGCTAACAAAGTGGTTTATGACAAAATGACTGGTTTGGTATGCGTGGGGCTTTAGTCCGAGCTGCATAATCAGGGGTGTCCAACCTTTTGGTGTCTCTGGGCCACACTGGAAGAAGAGTTGTTTGGGGCCACACATTAAATACACAAACACTAATGAAAACTGATGAGCAAAAAAGGTCCGCGCATAATTTTCACGATGCCCACCACCACAGATAAGCAAACAGATCCTCACATAATAACCCTAATGATGCTGTGGCCCTTTTGATAATCTTTTAAAATCATTGAGCAGCTCCCAAGTTTGTGATCACTAATATAGAAAATGTACATATCTAAGTAATGAAACTTATTAATAAAACTAAGTAATGTTTTAAGTAAATTTACAATTTTGTGTTGGGCCACATTCATATCCATCCTGGGCTGCATGTGGCCCGCGGGCCGCGGGTTGGACACCCCTGCATATACGTTTGAAATCTGGGAGCAGGGCCTGAAGACTGAGTAGCTAATTTCAGTCATGTGGTTGTTCCATGCTTTCCCCCAATAAAACTTGACCCCCAGTAGAAATTCTGGATACCAAGGCTCCAGTGAACTTTCTTGGTTGGCAACGCTTTGCAGAAATTGTCCCACATCGTGCCCAGCAGAATTTAGCTGTGACCATGTGACTCCATGAGGAAAACACAAGTGAATTTCATACCTGGTTTCTTCTGGACTCACCATATGTGTGTTTTTCCTTTTCTGAGTTCAGTCTGTATCCTTCAACTGTAATGAACTAAACCCATGAATATAATAGATCTTCTGGTTCTGGTGAGACCTTCTAGTAAATCCTCAAGCTGGAAGGGTCCATGGGAACCTCCCCAAAACCGTTAGACCCTAATGTAGACCTAATGTAGAAATGTAACAGAATTGGGACCCTAGAAATAAACTCTAAGATTTATGTCAGTTAATATTCTACCAGGGTGTCAAGACAATTCAACAGAGAAAGAACACTCTTTTACAGTTTTGGAGAAACTGGAGAAAAAAACCTACAGAAAAATGAATTTGGACCTCCCTTTCTATCATGCAAAAATTAAATTAAGATGGATCAAATAGCTAAACATAAGGGCTAACACTATAAAATCAGATAGATGGATCACACAGTTCTTTTGTCTTCTTACATGTTACATGGTAAAAATTCCATAGTGGACTATCATTATTTAGTAAAAAAAACAACAAAAAAACTTAAAGTCATTTGATTTTCCAAAGGATTTGTTATCCAAAGTTTGTTACTCACATTCTGAACATCAATACCAATATTTCAATTATCCACTGATTTGAAACCTGAAGGTTTTTCCACGCCAGGCAATCCATGATTGTCAGGTAAAGGATGGGGGAGAAATAAGTTATCTTTAGGGAGCAGGGAAAAGACACTGAGGAAGTAGAGGTAGGAAAGAAGAGCCTATTACGAATGCTCTGAGCCTGATAAGAAATTCAGAAATCGAGGGTCTAAAAAATTGATTCCCTTAACATGTCCATGTGCATATCTTGGAAAAAATCTTTTGTAACCAGTATCTCAGTTTCAATACTCCTAATTTATATTGTGTGACTTGTATGTATCAAGATGACGGCATGCACAACAAGACTAGATGTACATTATGGTGGTGATGATTGGCCACGAATAAAGAAATAACTCAGTAGTTCAGAAGGAGAACAAAAAATATGCAAAAGAATTTCTAAGAGTTTAAGTGATAGAAAGAAAATAATACAATAGAGTAAGGAGAGGTCATGGCCAAGGATTCTTTCTACTGAGATGACATTTGAGGCACGGATGGGGGAAGAATGCTCTAGGATAAGGCAGCCTGGAGGGCGGGAGAGGTCCTTATGGTGAACTCTGTGAAGCTTTGACGTGTGACCTGCGTGATGAGGTGTCAGGCACACAGAGAAATGGAGAAGAGCAATTTAGGCTGAGGTGCACTTGGGAACAGGTGACCAGTTTGTCTGGTTTGCTCAAGACTTTCGTGATTTGGGTACTTTAATTCCCATGATCTGGAAAGACCCTCAGTCCCAGGAAAACTAGGATGGTCTGCCAGCCTCACAGCGGGTCAGAGATCTGCTGAAATATGAGATCTATGGAAAGATCAGTGGTTTGATTACAGTCATGGTCACTAGCCACTTGATCTAGACCAAAATAAAAAGAATTAGAGAAATAAACCTAGATTTTGAAATGTTTAAGCATCTAAGACTCTGGTTCTCAGTAGCATGCAGCTTAGCTCAACACACGAATAGTCGACCTTCTCATGAATAACTGCTTTTCTGTGATATCAGAAAGCAAACTTGCCGACCCACCAGTTGCCATGCAAACGGCACTTGCGTGCATATGGGCACACACGGCATTACCCTACACACAACTAGCATTCGTGGACAAAATGAAGATCGGGAGAGGCAGGCCACGGGATCACCAGAGCTGGAAGTTGGACTTTAGAGTGGAAAGAACATTGGAAAGATAAGTAGAATTTGTGATTTGGCTTTTAATTTTTTATGATGTGCTCTCAAGGCAAACCCACATTCATCTCTGCCTAGTGAAGTCAGTGCTTGTGCTGAATGAGGTAGTTTTTAACTTTACTGGGTTACTTCCTGGGTTACCTAAACAAAATTTGACCTCATGATACAGACAGGGATTGAAGTCAGAGCTTATAATACAAGTTGAGGGAATGGGGAAGGGAGGACTTGTCTGGAATTTTTTGTGTGCCTTCGTAGATTCTTTTGTCTATGACAGTGGCGGTGCAGGTGTTACTAAAATCAAAATCTTCATCTGGACCCAGAAGGCCGCTCCACACTCTGGCCTTCATCGGCAGGGAGGGCACATGGGGAAACACGGACACACATATGTTCACTTGAGACCAAATATTAGGCTACATATTTTAATACACATGAGAAAGACAGACAAAGAATTTAAGCCCAATAAAGAGAAGCCCTGCAACATCTATACACTTTCCTTTCCTTTGCCAATCGTCAGGTAACTCTCTTGGTTCTTGTCTTGGCAAGTAGCATTATGTCCATTTCCAGTCATCCAAACCCTAACAGAATTGTCTCTGGTGAAATAAGATCAGTAGAATTGACTCCCTGGATATTATTCCCAATGGTTGTCTCTAGTGTCCCATAGCCAGGAGGAAATGTTAGCTAGTTGTACCAGCAGTGCGACCAGCAGTGCGACCAGCAACGCTACCAGCAACGCTACCAGAAGTGAGACCAGCAGTGCGACCAGCAGTGTGACCAGCAGTGCCACCAGCAGTGCGACCAGCAGTGTGACCAGCAGCGCTACCAGCAACACTACCAGCAGTGCGACCAGCAGTGCGACCAGCAGTGCTACCAACAGGAAGTGTCAAAGTTGGTGTATGAGTTTTCTTCATAGAAGGCGTGGTCATTCCTACTGAGGTATATCCAGTTGGGTCAATTGTTACTTCATCTTCTAATGTAATTCCGGGGGTTTCAGAAAAAACATTCAAAGTAAATTCGTCAGTAAAATCTTCTGCAGGGAATAGGGTAGGTACTGGCCTTGGAGTGTATTCATCGGACTTTATGGGAGTGCAACAATTTAGCATGTTCATACAAAGAAGTTTGTACCTTTCAAAATACAAACATTTTCTTCTACAGTGTCCTACATTATTCTTCCAGCATCTTTGGACTCCCCAGCCAGCTGTAAGGAATAAATAAGTCGGTCAAGTTCTTCACTCTAGCAACAATATGATAAAGCACATATTGTGACATATGCCACGAAGGAACGAAGGAACCAAAGAAACTGCAGGTGGAGAGAAGGGAAAGAGGAGGGGGAAGAATAGACAGAGGGTAGATGTACTAAGAGCTGATATTTAAACCACAGAGGCAAGAAGGATAAAAGGAGCCAGCAAGGTACACAGGAGGCAAAGATTATTTCAGGAAAGGACCAGCAAGCATTCGGTCCCAGTGTTGAAAACCTGCGTAGCGTCTTTCAGGTACACGGAGAGGGCTGAGGAGTCTGAAGCGCAGTGCACAGAGAGTGAAGGAGCAGGGAATAAAATGAGCTTGAAAGAACAGTGCCACCTCCCAGCCACTTTAGGCCATTACTCAGCATTTTTATTTATTTCAAAAGATAACGTGAGCTAAATTACTTCATGTTTCAGACAGTCAGTTAGGATTTCACGTGAATATTCAATTAGAGAAAGGAAAGAATAGAATCGGGGACACATGTTGGAGGCTTTGGCCAGTAGAGACATAACGGTGGCTGGAACTGGGGCTGTGCGAGTTATGGGAAGGAGAGGACAGACTTAAGACATTGACCTTTTGGATATAAGGTCAGAGGAAGACGGAGAAGTCAAAGCGCATCACTACATTTCTGAATTGAGATAGGGGAGATTAGGGCTATTTGCCATTCACAGAATAGTAAATGGAGGAAAGAACAAGATTTGGAGGGAAAAAGTGGGCTGCATAGGACAGAAGGAGGATGAGCTTACAAGAGAAATACAGGAGGATTTTTCAGCAGCGTGATCATTCAGTTGAGGGGTGAACATAGGAATCTAAAACGAAACTTGTCTGGTCCATTGTATGATCATTTATCAAGCAAACTACATGACCATCCTTCTCAGCAAATTCCTTGAGAAGTACCAAAGTCAGTGTATTCTTGTCATGGGAGCAGATTGCAGTTTGTTTCTTTTTTTATTTTATTTTTTTATTACTTTATTGTTGTTTAATTACGGTTATCTGCATCCCCCCCGCAAGCCCCCCATCCCATCCAAACCCACCTCCCTCCCTTGCTTCCAGCCTCCCCCTTGGTTTTATCTATGTGTCCTTTATAGTAGTTCCTAAAAACCCTTCTCCCCACAGTCCCCTCCCCTCTCCCCTCTGGCTGTTGTAGATTGTTCTTAATTTCAATGTCTCTGGTTATATTTTGTTTGCTTTTTCTTTTGTTGATTATGTTCCAGTTAAAGGTGAGATCATATGGTACTTGTCCCTCACCACCTGGCTTGTTTCACTTAGCATAATGTTCTCCAGATTGCAGTTTCCTAAACAGTAGTTAGCACAGGGCTTGAAAGAAGATGACAATTAAGCAGTGACTGATAGTCAGAAGTCTGATAACCGAGGAATTAAAGAAGTCACATTCATCCAGATGAGTAGGAGGGACAGAGACACGGAAATGTGTGGACATGCAGAGTCAGAGAATGGGCGGTCCCACACCCACATGTGGTGGATAAAAATCAGGAGGAATAGCTTGGGAGCGAGGAATCCCAGCCCCACACCACACCACCCAGCCAAGAGTCCAGTGCCATGATAATAAGTCCTCATAACTTCTGGCTGTTAAACCAGTGCGGGTTGGGGCAGCAGAAGAAACTGCGGGATTGTCTCCTCTTAAAGGGCCTGCAACAGACTTTGGACTTACACAGACTCACTCCCTCTGAGCTCCAGCACTGGGGCAGCAGCTATAAGAGCACAAGTGGCATACGGGGAGGAGCTGAAGTGTCTGGCATCAGGCTGAGTAATGGGGGACAGCTTCCTCCCAGACAAAACTCCAAAGGCCAGGCAATGGCACTGTCCCCTTTCTGAGCCCTGCCCCACACAGAGCCAAAAGCAGCAACACTGTATTGGAGACTCCATCAACCTGGTTCACACAGGTTGCCCCACCCTGGCAATTACCTAAGGTTCTGCCCCATCTAACTTACTGGTGCACTTTTCTACAACAGGCCACACAATGAAGACAGTGAGTCAAAGTAGTTCTGCCTAATACATAGAAACAAACACAGAGAGGCTGCCAAAATGAGGAGACAAAGAAATATGGCCCAAATGAAAGAACAGGACAAAACTCCAGAAAAGATAAAAAACTAAACAAAATGGAAATAAGCAATCTATCAGATGCAGAGTTCAAAACACTGGTTATTAGGAAGCTCAAGGAACTTACTGGGTATTTCAACAACATAAAAAAGACATAGGCAGAAGTGAAGATTGCAAATGAAATGGAACAAAGAAAAATTTACCGGAAACCAACAATAGAGTGGATGAAGCTGAGAATCATATAAATGATTTGGAACATAAGGAAGAAACAAACATTAAATCAGAACAGCAAGAAGAAAAAAGGATCCAAAAAAACAAGGATAGGCTAAGGAGCCTCTGGGAAAACTTCAAACGTACCAACATTCAAATGATAGGGGTGCTGGAAGGAGAAGAGAAAGGGCAAGAAATTGAAAACTTATTTGAAAAAATAATGAAAGAAAAATTCCCTAATTTGGTGAAGGATATAGACATACATGTCCAGGAAGCACAGAGAGTCCCAAACATGATGGACACAAAGAGGACCACATCAAGACACATCATAATTAAATGCCAAAGGTTAAAGATAAAAAGATAATCTTAAGCAGCAAGAGAAAAGCAGAGAGTTACCTACAAAGGAGTTCCGGTAAGGCTGTCAACTGATTTCTCAAAAGAAACTTTGCAGACTAGAAGGGACTGGCAAGAAGTAAAAGTGATGAAAAGCAAGGACTTAAAACCAAGATTACTTTATCCAGCAAAGCTATCATTTAGAATGGAAGGGCAGATGAAGTGCTTCCCAGACAATATAAAGCTAAAGGAGTTCATCATCACCCAGCCATTAGTACATGAAATGTTAAAGGGACTTATTTAAGAAAAAGAAGATCAAAACTATGAACATTAAAATGGCAATAAATTCACAGCTATCAACAACTAAATCTAAAAAACAAACTAAGCAGCCCGGGCTGGTGTGGCTCAGTGGATTGAGCGCCAGCCTGAGAACTAAAGGGTCGCCAGTTCCATTCCCAGTCAGGGCACATGCCTCGGGTGCGGGCCAGGTCCCCAGTGCGGGTCACATGGGAGGCAGCCACACATTGATGTTTTTCTCCCTCTGTTTCTCCCTCCTTTAATAATACCCTTAAAATAAATAAAATTTAAAAATAAATAAAAATAAAAACCTTTAAAAAAATAAAAAACAAATTAAGCAAACAAGCAGAACAGAAACAGATCTTAGATCTGGAGATCATTTGGAGGGTTATCAGTAGGGAGCAGGAAGGGGGAGAATGAGGGAATGAGGGGAAAAGTGCAGGGATTAAGAAGTACTAATTGGTAGGTACAAAATAGACAGGGGGATGTTAAGAACAGAATGGGAAATAGAGAAGCCAAAGTATTGATATGCATAACCCATGGACATGAACTAAGGAGGGGATTGCCAGAAGGAATGGAGATACAGGTAGAGAGAGGTAAAGGGGAGAAAATGGGGACAACTGTAATAGCATAATCAATAAAATACATTTTAAAAAAGAATATAGCTCAAGCAGTGCAATGATGGTAATTAGGAGTAATCTATAACTTACTGTAATCTTTTGTTTATAACAACAGCAGTCATTTTTGCAAAACTCTTCAGTCTGGAATTATTTTGTCATTAGGACCTGTGGCCTCTGTCACCAATATCTCAAAATCATAAAACTAAAATATATGAACAACAACTGTATTACTTCAGACACATAAGCCACCTAGTCGAAACAGTGTCCCTTGTGTGACTTCTCTCTGAAACCTACCAGATGCAGAATCAGATAGCATCAACCTCAATACAGACTACTGTCCATCTGTTGGTGGACAACTTGGCTTGGTAAAATTTATTTATAAAAACCACAAGATGCTGTCTCACTTGAAAACACAATAGTAGTCAAATACATTACATAGTTCAATTTCAAAACAGAACCTACAAGGAAAAATTAACAGAAATAAAAACTATCCCCCAGCTCTGGCTGGTGTAGCTCAGTGGATTGAGCACAGGTTGGGAACCAAAGGGTCCCGGTTCGATTCCTAGTCAGGGCACATGCCTGGGTTGTGGGCCAGGTCCCCGTGAGGGCCATGTGAGAGGCAACCATACATTGCTATTTCCCTCCCCCTCTGTCTCCCTCCCTTCCCCTCTAAAAATAAACAAAAATAAAATCTTAAGAAAAAAAAAAACTATCCCCCAAAATAAAAGGGAAAAATAGGCTGAACCAAATAATTTATAGAAAAATTAAGATATACAATAAATATATATATATTTTAATTTTGACTTCTCCATAGCAAAGAAATTATACATTGAAATATTTTCCTTCATTTTTAAAATTTGCAATATTCAGAAACTGATATACACTAAGCAGACAGGAATAAGGTGTATTTCTAGGAATTTTATATTGAATGGCATGTCTAAGAATAGTTATATAGAATAAATTGTATGTGAAACATAAATATACTCATTAACAAAAATAATGACATAAATGTGCAATTGTAAAATTGGATAAGTAATTTACACAACATCTATACCATAACATTCTAGGCAATTACCGAATATTCAGTTTTTGAAAAATATTTAATATGTGGGAAAATACTAATGATGTAATAAAAAATTTCAAGGTAGATTACATATTTTTCTCCACCCACTGTTCAACAAATCTGAGGGAAAGCAACAGAGAAAAATCATACCTTTACTTCTTTACTATTTCAAAACTTTACAAAATTCCAGCAAATAATTCATAATCAGAATTGAGTGTCGATATTAATCTCTACTTCACTTACTAAATCAATGTGTCTCCATGTAAATTAAGATATAAGATCATAGGCATACTTATGTCCATTTCATGGATGTGAATACCTTTCTAAGCAAAATATAACATCTCTAAGCTTTAAGAGTCAATTTTCTTAGTACATAATAAACTCTTAAAACCAAGAAAGAGTTCAGAAACCCAAAAGGAATAGATATTCAAACGCATTTATAGTAAAGTGATAAATTTAAGCAAAAAGAGACATTTTCATACCTAAAAAGGAAATAGTTGAAAGAATCATAGAAAGTGTGATAATGATGTGTGAGAAGCTGACACCCCACACTAGAGATAAGAGTGGAAAGCAGTGCAGCCCACCCACTGGGGGGGTGGTTTGACAGTCTCAGGTGTATATAGTCATGAGTAAAAAACTTGATACAAATTTTCCTTACTGAATTGTTTCTGACAATGAAAACTGGTGTTCCAACAATAGTGGAAGGATTAAATTAAGTAAGAAAATTCACCCACCCACACTCTTTAAGTTCTATGTATGCATTAGTAATAAAGTTGGTTTACATATTGATACAAAGTATTGAAGACACATTGCTAATACATTGCAGAAGAATTCACATGGCTTATTTATGCTGGATTTTTTCAAAACATAAGAGATCATACATATATATTGACATCTGTGTGTCTTATTTATGTCTTAGCTTGGTAAAAAGTTTCTTTACAAAACCATCACCTGCTCTCTCACTTGAAAATGCACACATATACTTGTGTCTTCTAGTAAATATAAGGACATGATTGGTACGAGTGATTGATCCAGAGATTCTAAAAGGGAAGATTGAAGGACTGCTTGTTATTCTATGGTAGGAGAATAGTTATCCTTAAACTTTTATAAACCTATCAGTTGCTTGATACTTTTCAACAATTGCATGTATTATTTTTCAATAAAAAGTACATAATTTTCAAAAGTAGCATTATTAAAAAGAGGAACAAGCTCATTTATTTTGATCTAATACCAGAAGCTCCCCATTGGTCATGGTCTTTACCTCTGTCTTCACTTACCCCCCCACCTATAACTCAAACATACGCTGTCTCTTTCTCATGACAACTCTGCAGAACCTACAGTGGAATGAACTTAGTCACCACACCTCAGAACATAAAAACAAGGGACTCCCTTGAAGGTACTTTCACGAGAAAAGAGAATTCAAGGTGATAGTAAGAGCTGAACTAATAGGATCCAACAGTGAGGTAGGTACAGCAATGAAATCATCCAAACAGAAGTGAAGAGAGGCTGCGGTAACACTGATTAGTTATACAAAGAGACATACAGAACTGCCAAGAAGATTGAGGAGCTTCTTGTCTTTAGAGAAATTTCTCAGAAAACACCCCAGCTCGATAGGGGTCACTAGCAGATTCTTAGAGTGGGGACATGGAGTTGCCACAAGAAGACCATTTTTGCTGATCTTTATTGGCCCGAGGCTTTTCCAGCGGACCCTCTTTGCCCTTTGTGACCCCTGGGAGCTCAGTGGCAATAATTCTCCCTAGTTCCCTCATCCCTGTATTCTAGGGTTCCATTACCTTTGGTCACCGAAGTTAGCAGCCCACATGTAATGAAGGTCAGCATGAGGAGATTCATGGTTTCTGGGGGAGAGGAAGCTCTGTACCTTGAGGAATCCAGAACACTTTGGACAGCTAGGAATCTAAATGGTCACCTTTACTGGCCTATCATGGGTGATGAATCAGAAAAGGGGAGAAGGCTACGCCACTCAGAACACCAAACCATTCACTTGCACCACTGAGTGTGCGTGACCAATACTGCTCTGTTCTAGAAACTGTAAGAGGAAACTGAGGCCTCGTGAAATGAGTTATAACTCTGAGGAAGTGTAGGTAGAGTGTGACAGAGAGAAATAACTCCTAAAGGAAGTCTCCTTAACACAGATGGAACCTTTCTATTTTTTTTATTATTGTTGTTGAGTTAGAGTTGTCCCACCTTTCTTTTGGCAGCACCATATATAGTCCATGGTAGCAGAATGCTTTGTAAATATCCCATGTGTTTCAGACCAATAGATCACGGCGTCCAGTAGACTGTCCTCCTTTCCCTTCGAGAGACTTCCCCAATCCACTTTGTCCTGATTTTTGTATAAAGTATAAGGCTTTGCTTGAGATAGATTTTTCTTTAACAGTGGATATTTCATTTTTGCAGTAACAATTTGTTGAAGGTTCTGTTCTTCCTCCACTGAACTGCTTTGGCCCATTTGTCAAAAATGATTTGACTGTACTTGGTTCTCTGTTCTGTTCCATTGATTATGTGCCTATTCTGCCAATACAACACTCTGTTGATTACTCTAGCTGTATTATATGTTTTGAGATAGTGTAGCAATTTCTCCTGTTTTATTCTTTTTAAGAATGGTTGTAGCTTTGGCTTTTAATACAAATTGTAGCATAGCCTTGTGTATTTCTAGGAAACAGCTTGCTGGGATTGTGATAGAAATAGTTAAACCTGCATGTGGGCTTGGGAAGAAACGACTTCTTGACTGTGTTGAGTCTTCAGAGGCATGAACACATGTGTCTGTGCCACTGCAGTGAAGCCTTTTTAAAATTCCTTTCAGGAGCGTCTGTAGTTTTTTAGTTTTTAGAATACAAGACCTAAAATTGTTTTTCAATTTATACCTAAGTATTTTAACTTACAGGTGATTTTGATTTTATATTTTTTGTTTCAATATCCACATGCCTTACTAGTATATAGCAATACAACTAATTTTTTATGTGTTGACCTTGTAACCCAGACCTTGCTCAACTCACTTTTCAGTTCCAAAGGGTTTTGTAGATTCCTTCATCTTTTCCACGTAGACTAACATGTCAGCTGCAAATGGGGACAATTTTCTTCCTTATTTTCCAATCCGTGTGCCTTTTAGTTCCTTTTCTTGTCTTGTTGCGCTGGCTATCATTTTCCAAGAATGTCACAGAAGAAGGGAGAGAGCGAATATCCTTGCGTTTTTTATCTTCATCCATTAAGGATGAAGTTAGCTGTCCATATTTTGTAGATGATTTTTTATCAAGTTGAGAATGCTTCTTATCCATTTTTAGTTTTGTGAGAGTTTTTATCATGAATGCATATGGAACTTACTCAAATATTATTCATGCAGATTTATGATATGATCATATGATTTTTCCCTTAATCTGTTAATTTGGCAGGTGATATTGATGATTTTCAAATATTTAACTGCCTTTCAACATGCAACAAATGCCACATGGTCATTATTTTAAATCTTTTCATAAATTTATCACTTCCATCAGTTAATAGTTTTAATGAATGTTTTAGATGAAGTAATTGTAGATTCACGTGCAGTTGCAAGAAATAACTTAGAGTGATCCTGTGTACCCTTTGTCTTATGATTCCTAATGGTAATACCTTGCAAATCTATGGTGCACTATCAACAGCCAGGATATTAACATTGGTGCATCCCACCAATCTTATTCTCATTATCTAGTTTTACTGGTTATCATTTGTGTGTGCATGTGTGTGTTGTGATTGTGTGTGTGTCTGCAGGTCCATACAATTTTGTCACATGTAGGTTTACGTATCCACCACCACACTCGATATACAAAATGGCTCCATCACCTCAAGGGTCTGCCCTTAATTTGCTTTGGACCTTATCAAAAATCAGTTGAGCATATTTCAATGGTCCATTTCTAGGCTAATTTCTTCCACTTGCATGCATTTATCATTCCACTAATCCCACACGGCCTTGACTGCTGTACCTACGCCTTGATATTGGACAGAATGATACCTCCCACTTTGACTTTCTGTCAAGATGGTTTCATTACTCCTGGGCCCATGTCATTTAATATAAATATTGTAATAAACTTGTCTTAGCATGGATTTCTTTTAGATTATCCCATTTGTGCTTTACTCAGCTTCTTGACTCTGTAGGTTATTATCCTTTTGCCATATTTGGGAGTATTTCTTCAAATACTAAACCAGCCCAGCTCTCTCTCTCCACTTCTTCTGGGCTCTGATGATTTAAATATTAACTCTTTTGTCAGTGTCTCATAGGACAACACTCACAGAAAGGGACACCCTTTTCTGTGCTAGGCTGGACTATCTTGTAGCATCCGTCTTGGTTATATGTGAGGCATCAAGGAAACCCAGGGAACTCAGTCCCGTGTGGTAGTTCAAGTCCCGAGGAGTATCAGCAGTCCACTTCTTCTCTCCACCCTGTAAGCTACAGTAAGTCTAGAGTTTTTAAGATGTAAGAGGGAGAACCTGGGAGGAGTCGGTACTGAACTTTGATGAAATTGGAAGCCAATTTTATTTATTTTTGGTTTGCTTTTTCCTACCATGCTCTCAGTGGGCACCTTCAATTAGAGAACTCATTTCCATATCCTTAAACATTTCCCTTCTTTTTGGTTCCTTTAGTATTTCTTCCACCCCGTTCTGCCTTTGTATTCCCTGTGCACTTTTATTAAATCGATTTTCACATTTCTTGACGTTTCCCTCACATTTTCTAACCCATTTTCTTGTTTTTATCTGTAATCTAGAATTTTTTACCCAGCTCTTCCAAACTACTAAGTTACTCTCCAGTGGGGCTCATTACAATAGTAATATAAAGTGAAAAGGTTACATATCAACAGTTAAGTTTTTCATCATTCCTACGTCCAATTGCTCCTTTTCATAGACATGTTTCATTTCATGGATGTGCTACCCTCTTACCCTTCCAAGTACATTAATCACATGCCCCAGGGAGAGAGCGGGAGCTACTGGTGAGTCCTGCACTCTGTGGTGTTATTAGTAAAGGGAGCTCAGAGACACACTGGCATGGTGACGTTCTCTGGGAACTGTGCTTCTGGGCATACCAACCATCCACGGGCCAGCGGTTCATGAAGACAGAGGCTACCTTCCCTCTACCTAGTGTGGGGTGTAACGAGAGGGTGTCAGGTGCTCAACCCAACAACAGATGCTCCTGCTGCGGCACTGCAGCCACTTTCCTTGTTGGCCGTCCCTGGGCACCTCCCTCGCCAGACCTACAATCTCTGTGGGTAGACCCCTTCCCCACTCTCCACGGCGGCACTCTCTCTTATACCTCGGAGGCTTCAGAATTTCTGTTCAGTCTGATCTCCTTGATGTTTTCTTCTTGAAACACGTTCTCTACTCCAGTGAAGTTTCTTTCCTGGTCCATCAAGAAAAAAAATCATAGAAGACAGGCAAGCTAAAAGATATTTAGGAGTTGTCCCAAAGCATTGTTCTCACCTCAATGTAGAGCATTTTGGATGTGGGTGTGTGTATGTGCAGGTGGTTGTAGAGAAAATGATAAATCCATTCATGTAATTTATTCTTCCAACAAATATTTATTGAGGACCTGCTCTCTGCCTGTATTCATGAAGGAGGTAGAGACAGAGCAATGAGAAAAACAGAAGCAGCCCATGATTTCATCAAGGTTCAACACAAGTGGGTTAAACTTCCAAACCACGACCTCATACTCAGGGCAGACGCTAGAGAACTGATTTATGTTTTATGGACAGGAGAGAAACTGCATGTTCATTTTCTTTACAAAAGGCACTTAAGCAGAAAGATGGAGTAATTTAAAAATAAGATGAAAACACGGCATTCAAAAATATTTATGCCAACTCAGGAGTTATAACTCAAAAGTCTAGCATGACATAGCACTAGCCTGTATAGCAAGAAGCTAGTTCACCTTGTAGAATAATAAGAAGGTGCCAGAAATAAAGTATAAGCGAGATACACCCCCATCAACCACAGGAGAATGGCATTGTATAAATGGTGTCTAAAGGAGATCAATCATAGTTAAGATTTATTGAATAATAACAGCCACCCAATATTTCATTTCACTCCATGGCATTTGCTTTCTGGAATGTGTATTAGATGATATGCTTATGGCATGTATTGTTTTTTACATTTTTCTTAAAGTATCTTTGCATGTGGACCAAGGTCATCGCTTTCTGATTGTTAAACTTTGGAAGCTGGTTAGCCTAATTATAGGCATTATTTGCTAAGTCAAAGACAGGTTGGTCACTGGGTCGAAGCAGTGAGCAGGGAAACAGGCAACTTGTATGAAAGTATTTTCCCATTGAATGTCATCTCCCCAACACCGAGAGCGCTACCTGCCCGAATACTGCGTCCCAGTACGAGAGGCTTTTTGAGAAGCCCCTCTGTGTTCCAGGAGCTGTCGTTTGATACCAAAAATCATCAGCTGGCTTAAAGTGTCTGCAGTGGCACTGATCACCTGTCAACAGGGCCTTCTATCTACCCCATCTGCAGCCTGCTCCTTTCATGGATGGCGGTATGAACACGCAGCTCCTCTCCTGCCCTCAGTGACGGTCCGCAGAACGCGGGGTGTGGGTATGCCCACAGGCTGCCGGCGCAGCTCGATCTCGATGTTCCAAGAAAGGGATCATTAGCCATCCCTGTGGGGCCTGCCACCTTTCTCAGGGAATTCAGCGTGCACCTTGATCTCTGCCGAGGAGTGAGTGTGCCCTGGAAATTCCATTTTATTTGCTCCTCATTCCATCATATTGTGTCTAACTGATGATAGTTTAGGTGAGGCAGTATGCCCACATGAACAATTTTTCCAAATTTCACAAATACACAGTAGTGAAAAGTGATACAATTGTGGCCAGTGATACTAAACAGAATACATCTTTTGGTAGCGTATCTGGGAGGGGCAGAGATTCAAGTGACATGTACCCACTAGTTTTTTCCTAGCCTTTCCTTTGCATAAAACATGGTCATAACGCTGGAGGCAAAGGCACACGCTGTGGATGTAGGAAAAGAAGGGAACACGTTGCTCGGTGCCTGGTGTTATTGTGACTCTCTCATAGCATCTCTGGACATTATGTCACATGAGAATGACAAACCTTAATTTGTATGAGACACCCATTTGCGTATTTCCATGTTTCACATTATAACCTATTGTACTTCCTAACGAATAGCCCGTGTGTTATAGGTCAGATGTGACTGAGAGACACAGCCCCCCTTGATGTCATAGAGATGCAGTTTTCTTCCTTATTTTTCATTCTCTTTACTGTCTTCAGTTGAATACGACAACAATTAATGATATTTCCCTTATCTGGAAAGTCACAACATATTGTAGACTGGAGAAATGTAGCTTAATAACTCTAAGAAGAATATTATTCCATTTCTGAAAACAAACAAACAACCCCCAAACCCAAAAAACATAAGTCAGATATCTGTCTCTGTTTTTCTCACTGCACTGTCCCTAGCTCCTTCGCCAATGCAGGCAGAGAGCAGGTGCTAATAAATATTTGTTGGAAGAGTAAATGCGCAAGCGTGCCCATGAGTATTCATATAAACACCCATGTGTACACACACCCCCCCCCAAAAAAGCTCTACATGAAGGTGAAAACAATGCTTTGGGAGAGATTCCTAAATTTCTTTTAGCTTTTTTTTTTTATTCTCAAAGATTATAAAAATATATTTGAAGTGAATGAAAAATAAAGCACAACCTATCAAAATATGTGGGCCTCACCTAAAGTGATAATCAGAAGGAGGATCATAGCACTTGATGCTTGTAATTAAAAAGGGGAAAGATCTCAATAATCTAAAATCCTACTTCAAAATGAGAAATAAAGCAAAATAAGCCCAAATCAAGCAAAATAAAGGAAACAATAAATACACATTTTTTGCTTATTTTAATTTTTCTACAAATTATGTGGTTCGGCCCTGGCTGGTGTAGCTCAGTGAATTGAGCGCGGGCTGGGAACCAAAGGGTCCTGGTTCGATTCCCAGTCAGGGCACATGCCTAGGTTGCAGGCCTGGTGCCCGTGAGGGTCATGTGAGAAGCAACCATACATTGCTGTTTTTCTCCCTCTCTGTCTCCCTCCCTTCCCCTCTCTCTAAAAATAAATAAAAATAAAAATAAAATAAATTTAAAATTATGTGGTTCTATTTTTTCCCTTTATATTTTGGAAGGGTAGTTTTAAATTCTGTCAATTTATAGATTTTTCTCTTATACATTTTGTCTTGAAATTTAACTATCTAATGTATTTGAGTTTATTTTTGTGTGTTGTCAAGTGAGACAGCATCTGGTGGTTTTATAAAGAAATTTTTTTAAAAGATTTTATTTATTTATTTTTAGAAAGAGGGGAAGGGAAGGAGAAAGAGAGGGAGAGAAACATCAGTGTGTGGTTGCCTCTTGCACATCCCCTATTGGGGACCTGGCCCGCAACCCAGGCATGTGCCCTGATTGGGAATCAAACCAGCAACCCTTTGGTTTACAGCCCACACTCAATCCACTGAGCTACACCAGCCAGGGCTATAAAGAAACTTTTTACCAAGCCAAAGTGTCCATCCACAGACTGCCATCAGTAGTTGTATTAAAGGTGATGCTATCTGATTCAATATATCAGGTATGTTTTAGAGAGAATTCACACGTGGGATAATGTTTTGGCTAGATGGCTTATGTCCCTGAAATAATTTTTTTTTAAGATTTTATTAATTTAGTTAGAGAGAGGAGAAGAGAAGGAGAAAGACAGGGAGAGAAACATCAATGTGTGGTTGCCCCTTACATGTCCCCCACTGGGGACCCAGCCTGCAACCCAGGCATGTGCCCTGACTGGGAATCAACCCATGCTCAATCCTTTGGTTCACAGGCCCATGCTCAATCCACTGAGCTACACCAGCCAGGGCTATTTTTTAATAAAATAAAATAATGTGATGTTGCTTTTAACTTACAAAATCAATAAAGATTAAAAAGCTCAAAAATAGTAGTGGAGCGAATGTGAGAAAATAGATGTTCTCTCTTACAATTCACCAGGCTGGGTGGTCTAGAGACCTCCTTCTGGTTTCCAGAAGGTGGCGCTACAGCTCCGGTTTGCAGGCTCTCCCAGACCCGATTTCCTCCCCCAGACCCCATCCCTTTCTCTGAGAGTACGCTCATCAATGGAGCTGCTGTGACTGCTACACTGGAGAGCCCACACGAGGATCCCCACGCAGAATGGGAAGAGGTATGGGTTTAGCATTGGGGCTGTGGGAGCCTATGGACCTGGTGGGGAGATCCTGGAGTGAGCAGATTCCCTGCAGAAGTCCTGAAGCAGTCAGCAGGAAACACCTTACTTTAATGTCCCTTGTTACTCTTACGTTTCCTTCCCTTTCTCATCCCTCCCCGCAGTTATGGGGGGCCCTGCCTTAGTATTCTGGTTTCTTTTGGAGAGAAATCGGTCTCCAGCTGCAACCTGCACAACTGGGGTTGCAGGGCACACACTCCCTGCTTTCCACCTCTGCAGGGGGAGAGGTCGAGGTCACAAGGAAACACTAAGAAAGCTTATCGCTACAAACCAGTTTACAAGAAATGTTAAGGGACTTCTTTAAGAAGAGAAAGGAAAAAGAAACACAAATATAAATGATAAAATGACAATAATTATGTACCTATCAATAATCATTATATATGTAAATGGATTATATGCTTCAATCAAAAGATATATGGTAGCTGAATGGACAAAAAACGTAAGACCCACACATATGCTGTCTACAAGAGACCCACTTCAGATCCAGAGACACAGAGACTGAAAGTCAAGTGATGGAAAATGATATTTCATGCAAATGGAAAAGAAAAGAACCTGAGGTAACAATACTTCTATCAGACAAAACAGACCTAAAACAAAATAGGAGACAAAGAACATTACAAAATGATAAAGGGATCGATCCAATAAGAGGATATAACCCTTGTAAACATCTATGCACCCAGCACAGGAGCACCTACATATGTAAAGCAAATATTGGTGGACCTAAAGGGAGAGAGTGACACTAATGCAGTCATAGTTGGGGACTTTAACCTTCACTGACATCAACAAATAGACCTTCCAGACAGAAAATCAACAAGGAAACAGCAACCTTAAATGATATATTGGACCAGATGAACTTCAATGATATGTTTAGAACATTTCACACCGAAGTAGCAGAACATACGTTCTTTTCAAATGCACACACAACATTTTCCAGGACAGACCACACGCTGGGCCACACAACAAGTCTCGATAAATTTTTAAAAATTGAAATCATATCAAGTACCTTCCCTGACCACAATAATATGAAAATAGAAATTAATCACGAGAAGAACACTGAGAAACATGCAACACATGGAGGCTAAATAACATTCCACTAAACACTAAAAAGGTTAACCATGAAATCAAGGAAAAAAATCAAAAGCTACGTGGAGACAAATGAAACTGAATACCTAACAAGCCCAAACCTATAAGACACAGCAAAAAGAGTTCTAAAGGAACTAGAAAAAGAAAAGAAAGCCCAAGGCGAGTGGAAGGAAGAAAATAATAAAGATCAGAGTAGAAGTAAGCAAAATAGAGTCTTAAAAGATCGATGAAACCAAGAGCTGGATCTTTGAAAAGGTTAACCAGATTGATAAACCTTCAACTAGACTCATCAAGAAAAAAAAGAAAGGGGAGTTCCAGCCAAGTTGGAGGCGTAGGTAGACATACTGTGCCTCCTCGCACAACCAAAAGAGGAAAAACAACAATTTAAAAAACAAAAACAGCCAGAGCTGACAGAAAGTCGAACTGAGTGGAAGTCCGACAACCAGGGAGTTAAAGACGACACGTTCATTCAGACCGGTAAGCCGGGTGGAGCCCGGCAGAGAGCATGCAGTCTTTCAGCAGTTTGTTAGAGCGGTACCGGCAGCGCTGCAGCTGCCCGGAGAAGCCCGCAGCCAGCGCACCTGGACAAAACGCGGCAGACGCACTCGATGAAACCCATGGCTGCCCACCTGGACCCAGCAGGGCCGAGACTGGTGGACTGGGCGGTCCCTCATTCATGCGCAGATAAACCGGGAGAAAAAGCTGGGGAGCGGAGCAGACCATGCAATCCACCATCATGGGGAAATAAAGCCTCAAACCACCGATTGAAAACACCTGTGGGGGTTGAGGCAGCAGCGGGAGGAACTCCCGGCCTCACAGGGGAGTTCGCTGGAGAGACCCACAGGGACTTGGAACTACGCAAGCCCACCCACCCTGGAACCAGCACAGAAGGACCCAACTTACTTGTGGGTAGCGGGGAAGTGCGGAGAGTGGAGCAATCGCTGACTTTTGCTCAGGCCTCGCCCCCACAGGCAGCATCACAACACAACCATGTGGGTTACCCTGCCCTGGTGAACACCTAAGGCTCTGCCCCTTAAAGTAACAGGAGCACTGAGAAAAAAAAATGGCCCAAATGAAAGAACAGATCAAAGCTCCAGAAAAAATACAACTAAGTGATGAAGAGATAGCCAACCTATCAGATGCACAGTTCAAAACTCTGGTAATCAGGAAGCTCACAGGATTGGTTGAAATTTAGTCGCAATTACTTGAACAAATGAAGGATACGATAAAGGAAATGAGGGGAAATGTGCAGGGAACCAATACGGATGAGAAGGAACCTGGGACTCAAATCAATGGAGTGGACCAGAAGGAAGAAAAAAACATCCAACCAGAAAAGAATGAAGAAACAAGAATTCAAAAAAATGAGGAGAGGCTTAGGAACCTCCAGGACATCTTTAAATGCCCCAACATCTGAGTCATAGGGGTACCAGAAGGAGAAGAGGAAGACCAAGGGATTGAAAACTTATTTGAACAAATAATGAAGGAGAACTTCCCCAAGCTGGTGAAGGATATAGACTTCCAGGAAGTCCAGGAAGCTCAGAGAGTCCCAAAGAACTTGGACCCAAAGAGGAACACACCAAGGCACATCATAATTACATTACCCAAGATTAAGAATAAGGAAAGAATCTTAGAAGCAGCAAGAGAAAAGGAGACAGTTACCTACAAAGGAATTCCCATAAGACTGTCAACTGATTTCTCAAAAGAGACCTTTCAGGCAAGAAGGGGCTGGAAGAAGTATACCAAGTCATGAAAGGCAAGGACTTATATCCAATAATACTCTATCCAGCAAAACTCTCACTTAGAATAGAAGGGCAGATAAAGTGCTTCTCAGATAAGGTCAAGTTCAAGGAGTTCATCATTACCCAGCCTTTATTATATGAAATGTTAAAGGGATTTACATAAGACATGGAGGGTTATCAACAGGGGAGTGGGAGGAAGAGAGAGGAGGGAAAAGTACAGAGAATAAGCAGCATAAGCAGCAGGTAGAAAACAGACAGGGGGAGGTTAAGAATAGTATAGGAAATGTAGAAGCCAAAGAACTTATGTGTGTGACCCATGGACAAAAACTAAAGGCTGGGGAAGGGGGGGTGGGGGTGGGGCAGAGGGGAATAAAGAGGGGAAAATGAGACAACCATAATAGCATAATCAATAAAATACATTTAAATAAAAAAAGAGAAAAAGAGAGAACCCAAATAAATAAAATCAGAAATGAAAGAGGAGAAGTGACATCTGACACCACAGAATAAAAGGATTATAAGAAAATAATACAAACAACTATATGCCAACAAACTGGACGGTCTGGAAGAAATGGATAGATTCCTGGAAACATACAATCTTCCGAGACTGAATCAAGAAAAACAGAAAATTTGAACAGACTGATTACTACTGAGGAAAGGAAATCAGCTATGAAAAAACTCCCAACAACAAAAATCTTTGATTGGATAACTTCACAGGTGAATTTTACCAAACATTCAAAGAATTAACACCTATCCTTCTCAAACTATTCAAAAAGAAAAAAATTCAAGAGGAGGGAAGGCTTCCAGCACATTTTATGAGACCAGCATTGGTCTGATTCCAAAATCAAACAAAAGCACTAAAAAAAAAAAAAAGAAAATTATAGGCCAATGTCCCTGATGAACACAGATGTAAAAATCCTCAACAAAATATTGGCTAAATGAATTCAGCAATACATCTAAAAGATCATACATCATGATCAAGTGGGATTTATTCCTTGATGGAAAGGTTGCTTCAATATTTGCAAATCAATTATCATGACACACTACATAAACAAAATGAAGGATAAAAATCACATGATCATATCAAGAGATCAGAAAAAGCATTTGATAAAATGCAGTACCCATATAAGATAAAAACCTCTCAGAAAAGTGGGAATAAAGGGAACATAACTCAACATAAGAAAGGCCATATATAACAAATCCACACTTACTATAAAGTCAGCTTATCATACTCAATGGGGAAAAGCTAAAAGTATTTTCCTCAAGATGAAGAACAAGACAAGATTGTCCACTTTCACCACTCTTATTCAACAGAGTATTGGAAGTTCTAGCCACAGCAATCAAACAAGAAAAAGAAATAAATTTTCTAAATTGGAAAGAAAGAAGTAAAACGGTCATTATTTGCAGATGACCTGATATATTATATACAGAGAACCCTAAAGATTCTGCAAAAAAAACTATAGAACTGATAAATGAATTCAGTAAAGTAGCAGGATATAAAATTAATATCCAGAAACTGGTTTCACAAATCAGTTTCATTTTTATACACTGATAATAAAATATCAAAAAGAGAAATTTTTAAAAAATCCCATTTATAATTGCATCAAAAAACAAAATACCTAGAAATAAATTAATCCAAGGAGGCAAAAGACCCATCCTTGGAAGGTTACAACACTCTGGAGAGCAATACTGAAGATGCGCATTACATGGGAGCAGACACTGTGCTCATGGATAGGAAGAAGTAGCATCGTTAAAATGTCCATACTATGCAAAGCAGGCGATAGATCATTGGTCACAGAACTAGAAAAATAATCCTAAAATTTGTGTGAAACCACAAAAGACTCCAAATGGCCAGAGCAATCTTGAGAAAAAAGTACAAACATGGCAGTATCATATTATACAAGTCTATAGTTATCACAAAAGCATGTTACTGGCATAAAAACAGACACATAGATCAATGAAATAGAATAGAAAGCCTAAAAATAAATTCATGTCTACATAGTCAATTAACATATGACAAAGGAGGAAAGAATACACAGTGGAGTAAAGACAGTCTATTTAATAGACGGTGTTGGGAAAATTTGCAGATACATGCAAAACTAAAACTAGATCATCTTACATTATATACAAGAATAAAATCAAAATGGATTAAATGTGAGACTTGAAACCATAGAAACCCTAGAAGAAAACATAGGCAGTAAAATCTCGGACATCTCCTGTAGTAATACTTTTTCTTGTCTCCTCATGCAAGGGAAACAAAAGAAAAAATAAAAAAACAGGACTACACCAAACTAAAAAAGGTTTTGCATAGCCAAGGAAACCATCAACAAAATGAAAAGATAACCTACTGAATAAAAGAAAGAACTCATACAACTCAACACTAAAAACCAAACAATCCAATTTAAAAATGGTTAGAAGACCTGAATAAAAATTTCTCCAAAGAGCCCTGGCTGGCGTAGCTCAGTGGATTGAGCGTGGGCTGCAAACCAAAGGGTCACTGGTTCGATTCCCAGCCAGGGCACATGCCTGGGTTGCAGGCCAGGTCCCCAGTAGGGGGGCCCATGAAAGGTGACCATACACTGATGTTTCTCTCCCTTTCTCCCTCCCTTCCCCGCTGTCTAAAAATAAATAAATAAATTTAAAAAATCTTTTTAAAAATATGTATATATATAAAAATTTCTCCAAAGAGAACATATAGATGGCCAATAGACATATGAAATGAAGCTCAAAGTCACTAATCATCGGAGAAATGCAAATTAAAACCACAATGAGATACCATCTCACACCTGTCAAAAAGTCAATTATCAATAAATCAACAAACAGCAAGTGTTAATAAGGATGCACAGAAAAGGGAACCCTTGTGCACTGTTGGTGGGATTGCAAATTGGTGCAGCCACTATAGAAAACAGTGTGCAGTTTCCTCAGAATTTTGAAAATAGAACTACCTTATGACCCAGCAATTCCACTTTTGGGTATTTATCCAAAGAAATCCAAACACAAATATGCACCCCTTTGTTTACTGCAGTGTTTTCACAATAGCCAAGATAGGGAAGCAACCCAAGTGGCCCTCAATACACGATTGGATAAAGAACATGGTATTTTACATATATACAATAGAATATTACTCAGCCACAAAAAACAAAATCTTGCCATTTGCACCAATGTGGATAGACTTACAAATTATCATGCTAAGTGAAATAAATCAGACACCGAAAGATAAATACCACATGATTTCACTTATATGTGGAATCTAAAGAACAAAATAAACAAAGGAAACAGAAACAGACTCTTAGATACAAAGACCAAACTGACAGTTGCCAGATAAGAGGGTCTTGGGGAAGCTGAGTGAAAAAATGAGAAGGGTTTAAGAAAGAAGTTACAAACCATTCGCAGTGATACATGGTACAGCACAGGGAATATAGTCAATCATATTGTAATAAACATGTATGGTGCCAAGTGGGTACTGGACTTACTAGAGGGCTCACTTCATAAATTCTTTGTCTAACCACTATGTTGTACACCTGAAACAAATATGAAATAATACTGCGTGTCAACTGTAACTGAAAAAAATTTTTTAAAGAGTCCAAAAACTGTTGGTGCCACCCAGTTGGGAATTGCAAATACATTAGTCAAGGAGGGAACACCTGCAGACAGAAGACAAGTTCTGCAAACGTAACACGCGGCATTGTGATTGTAACGAATAGTATTGTGTTATGTACTTCAAAGTTGCTAAGAAACCAGATCTGAAATGTTCTCACCACAAAAAAGAAAAAGATAGTGATGTGAAGTGATACAGGTGTTAGCTAATGCTACAGTGGGTACCATGTTACAGCATATATGTGTAACTGCACACTTCAGCTTACACAATGTCATATGTCAATTTTATTTCAATGAAAAAAGACCAAAGAAAAGATATAACTAGTAAGTCAACAAAAGAAACAAAGTAGAAAAGTAAAAAATACTCTTATTCACGTAAAAGGAGTCAGAAAGGAGGGAAAACGAAAGAACACACGGGACGAAGAGAAAACAGCAAGATGCAAAATTTAAACTCAATATATCAATAATAAAATTAAGTGATCTCAACATTTAAATTAAAAAGCATAGATTGTTGCATTGCATAGAAAAGCAAGACCCAAGTATTTACTCACCATAAGAAATATTCATTAAATAAAGTATAGGGAAGCACTTGAATAACTATATCAATAGCAGACAAAACAAATTACAGAGCAAAAAATATTAGGCATAAAAGGATCATTTCTATAATAATTAAATGCTAATTTATAAAGAGAATGTAGCAGTCTAAATGTTTAAAGACTTGATACCAAAACTTCAGAATACATGAAGCAAAGACT
>PVJI01017416.1:0-35698 GCA_004026765.1 Micronycteris hirsuta
GCATCTGTGCAAAAGCTTGGAGATGGTTTGCTCCATGCCATGGGGCCACGCCTGCCTGGACTAACTATGGCAGTCCAGAAAAGCAGAAAATGTGGGAGTGCTAGCAGATGTACTCGATTGTGGGAGGAGTCGGAAATGGGGTTGCAGAGGAGGATCCAGGCCGGCATTTAAACAAAATGGTGGGCTTCCATCTGCGACGTAACGATGTAGGACCTTGCAGGACCCTGTGGGTCAGAAGCGGGTGAAAGGACTCTCACCATGAGGAGGTGCCACACGGTTTTGGATTAAGAACAGGAGATCACAGTGACACAGCTGATGCTGCTGGGAACCACGGGGGACCTGCCCAACTGAGCACAGATTACTGGGAGGAACTGGGAGAGGTGAGCTGCGGACTTCTGTTGTTTTCTTCTGGAAGGTAGTTCCTCTGACTGACATGCTCTGAGACTGGCCTGACTGGACAAAGCAGGGAAGGCAGGACTGTGTGTTTGCGGGTGTTTCTCTATTTCTAAAGGAAGTGAGATTTAATGGCAGAATTTCACTATTATTCTAAACCTGTATAAATTTTAATTAAATAATTCCTTTCCTTTTTACCAAACTCTGGCATGGGGAGCCACAGTTCTCACTGGCGGCAGGCAAAAAGCACCATAGAACAAAAAACCCACGGAGGGGTTTCTGTTTCATGACTAATTGTAAATATTCTGAATCAAGCAACTTACTGTCCATCCTATGTAACATTTGAGAATTCTGAAAAAGAAAAAAAAGAAATTCATTGTGAAATTATGACACCTGCAAAAGCAAACCAAACGTTGTAATGAGGTACAGACCGTGTAATCAGATGGCTCTCGTATCTGCACAGCGTTACTGGAACACTTGTTCTTACTAACACATCACGCTATGGACTGAATGTTTGAGTCCCCCCAAAATGTGCATGGTGAAGTCGAAGTCCTCCAGGGGATAGTGTTAGGAGTGGGACCCTGGGAGGGGATGAGGCCATGAGGGTAGAGCCCTCAGGGTATGAGACAGAAAAAATAAGAGAGACAGTTGCACATGTGAAGATACAAGAAGACAGCCAGCTCTCTGCAAACCAGAAACGACTCCACCAGGAACCTGACCATGCTGGCACCCTGACCTTGGACTTCCATGTGTGTTGTTCAAGCTAGCCAAACTATTAATGTTTACTATAGCAGTCTGATCTGACATCTACAGTCTGGAATCATGAGACTTTGTGGAGGCAGGATGCCTAATTGGAGGGTTTGGGACTGCCACAGACAAACAAAGCAGACACTAGTTAAAGGAGAAAAACAGTTCTAATCAATACTACACAATTTCAATAGGGAAGAAGGTCTGGCACAAACCACTCAACGTCCATTAGTACAGAGGGAACGGGCATTTAAAAGGGAGAATGAGGGAGTCAGAAAGGGGCATTCGGGACCTCAGTAGAGTCAAGGAAGTGAAAAAGTTGATTAGGCAGCTGTGTCTGCTACATGGTGATTATCAATGTTAGGTTTCTGTCCTCCCACAGAGACTGGGGAACAGAGGCCCCATCCTTTCTGATGATGGCATTTTAAAAGAATGGGTTTTAGATCCTTGAGAAAGAGACTCCTAACAGCCATTTCTATAACAAAATTGTTAATAAGTGACTACAAATTACATAAATACCTCTCACTAAACCCAAATTATGTGAATCCCTAACTCCTCTTCCCCTTAGCCAGATCCTCAGACTTTCCATGGTCTCTCCCCACCACTAAAGGGAAATGGGAGAGAGGAATGCAGTCAGAGATATCAACCAAGCCAAGTGCTTGTCCTGGAATTTTCTCCAAAGAGGGTTGAATGGAGATAATGCTGACAGCCCTCTCACAGTCGAACGGTCTCCACATTGCTGAGAGCAAGGGCCTAATTTTTCATTAGTCTAACTCCAAAGTTAAGTTTAAAATGCTCTACTTGTATAAGAGTAGTACCTTGTTTATAGATCCAATTTCCATTTCTAAACAAAAGCACAATATCTCAAAATGAAGAAAATGCATCGGGCTAGTCCCCTGGACTAACAAAGATAACCAGGGACCTCAACTCTGCATGAGTTCATATGGAAACTACAACATGTATGAAATTGTATCACCTGTCATTTCATCCCAGGGCAAGGAAAGGACTGGCCGCAAAGAGGAATACCAGTTTTATCCTAGGAATCATAAATTAAATATTTTCTCAAATTCCATAAATTAGACATTTTTCAGCTCAACCACTTTAAGATCTAGTCTGCTTCAGGTTTCCATTCAGTACTTATTCATGAATGACAAAGTCATAAAGCGTAAGGTTCTGCTCTATTAAATAATGCATTATGGCTGCCATATGATTTAGAAATAAACTTCATAACATTTCTAAGCAAATAAATTGCAGGAATTCTGGTTAAATGTAGTAAAATAAATACATACTTGTCTGGGTATGCTCCTTCTGTATACACTACTGATATGATAGAAGAGAAGTATAAACTCCAAAAGTGAATTAAAAGAGAGGCAGCCATGGATGGGAGACATTAATAAATATATGAAAGACAGAAAGCAGAGGGACAGTGGAAACTGACTTAGTAAAACAGAGAAAGCTGAATCCTGAGTGGATTTTTCATAAAGAACCAGGGGAAGATCTAGAAACAGAAGACCAAGTGCTGCTAGCAGAACAAATGGATGGCTCAGAACCCGGAGGGTGATGGGCGGTCTGAATGAAGAGTGATCCACTGCTCATGGTTCCCCCTGCAGAGCCTAGCGACCCTGCCTCTCCCATCCAGAAAGAAATGGACCGGCAGATTCCACAGTGAGCTTGTGTGTGCACCGGGCCCTGAGCAGCCCTAAGTTTATCAACAAAGAAGCCAACAGTGGTAGGTAACTCAGGATGGAACACGGTCTGACAGATGCATTAGCCAGAGCAGGAAAATTATGTGTAAATATTATGTGTGCTTAACCTTTGACTTTCTAAATAAACTGGTGAAGGAAACACATTCTTTCTCTGTAATCTTTTTGACACATAATTTTAATCCAATTATCATATAAACTGCCTGGTTGTGTGTTTGCAAGGCAGCCTTTCCCTTGTGAGGACAGCAGCAATGTTCCCATCTTCCTTCATGAGTTTTTCTTCATCTGGATAAACTCTGAAGGCTTTTTAACTATTAGTCGTGTAAAATACTTTTGAGTGTTTCCATTGTCCTGAAAACTGTCCTATTGGCATTCACTACTTGGTCACTGTGCCGTATAAAACTGCTCTTTTTAAAGGGAAATGAGAAGTTCTGGAGAAAACTTATGGAAGAAACTAATGCCTGGCTTCTGGTTTCAGTTTTGACAGGAAAAGAGCTTAGAAGCCATCACTTTCATTTTTGCAACATGACGAAAGCTAGACAAACTGAAAATAAATGACTTTGCTTGGACCTACCAGAGAACTGAGGTTGCAGGGCCACCCTGAAATCTGGAGCCACAGCCCAGACAAGCTCAACCTGGACCAGAAGCTTCTGGAGCCATAAACAGGGGGCGACACTTAAAATGAAATTTTGATGAATTGCTGGAATAGTAAGAGAATGGAATAGTAGAGAGTAGAATAGGAAGAGAATGAGTAACTTCTGGAAGCCCCAGCCTGGGGATTGGGGGCCCACACTTTCCTGGTCACACCTCAAAGTAAACCAGAAGGTACTCATGGTAAAGAATCCAGAAAAATCACCTTGTAGCTCTGGCAAAGAGAGGGAAGAGTAATCAGTGTGTACTCAAGATCTTCTTTTTAACAAGGGCGTACGCTTTAGGAGAAAAGACTTTGCTAGCCTTACCTCAGCTGGGGGAAGGTCTTTCTTTCATTCCAGCTCACTCCAATATTTATGTTTCACTCAAGGGGTTAAAACAAAAGCAGAACCATAGCCAGGTTAGAACTTTGAGGAAATAGTTGGGGAGCTCCACAGCCATGAAAGGGAGGGGGACGAGGGAACACTCCTAGAGAAACTACCAGAAAAATATTCATGAAGGTCCCCGCCCAGAGGTGCAGGCTCTCAAGACACTGAGATTGTGCCCTAAGATTATAGAGCATTTGCTCCCCTATCGTAACAGTGAATTGTCTCTGAAAGAGCAGAAAGACACAGACTGTCTCTGAGGACCACTTAGAGAATCCCAACACCAGCAGAGAGACAAAAACAAGGAGCTAGAGAATCCAAGCCTTCGGGCACACTTAGCTACAGCTGCCTTCAGCCAGATGCCAAAAATCCTCCAACTAACAGCTTATTGACTTCAGTACCTGTCACCCAATGTGTGTCCTGCTTTCAACAAAAAATTACAAAGCCTACTACAAAACAAGAAAAACAATGCAGTGTGAAGAGACGAAGCCAGCATCAGACAGAGGTGGCACAGATATTGGAATGATCTGATAGGAAATTTAAAATAACACTAATTACTGTTGGTGGCAAAAGGGCATCAGAATGTTGCCAGTGATTGGACCCTGGTTCAGCAACCTCTGTACTTGAGTTCTGGCTAAGAAAGAATTCTGAGCCAAAACTCAAACTATAGGAGAAAGTTTATTTAGAAAGGCACATAGATAGAGGATGTGAACTGTAGAAGAAATGAGCTCAGGAAACAAGTTACAGGGGCAAAAGAAGGGCCCTTGGAGTTTAGGAAAGGGAGAGACAAGGAAAATGTGCCTGGGGAGGGGGCAGGGGGAAGGGGTCGGCATGCTCCATAGAGAGAGCCACACTGGGTCCTTGTCTTGAGGGTATTTATCTGGAGTCTCAGAGGAGGATCCCAAAAGAATATTCATCAGCTTTCCAGGTGTGTCCTTTTAGGGTCATGGTCTCTCTCCACTGATTGGTGGCCATCAGGACAGGGGGTCATTAGTCAGTGCAGCCGGTTCTGGTGTCAACCATGGCATTGCTTGTCTGGTTTCCTGCTTTTTTGGACTTGCAGCTGAAACACACTGAGGCCTGGATGTCATCCCAAGGTGTTAATGCTTAAGAGAGTGGTCATGCCAGGGCCCAAATGCAGCCACTCTTCAGCTCCTTGTTCCTCCTCCAACAGGGTCTAAAAACAAATGATTAGCAATATGCCAGGGAGAAAAGGGTCCATACCACACAACCATTGATGTGAAAGATCAAGGGGAGATTAAACCATGTGACCAGCAAAATACTAGGGGAGAAAAGGTCACCCTAGGTGTGAAGCCTTTGTTTTCCCATTTTTGCCCATTGTAAGGTACCCAGGGCTTTCTGCCCTGGTGACCTTCTGTACTTGGCCTATCACCCTTGCTCTGCTCCTGCCTGTATAACTGCGTTACACAATAACTATGTTAAGGACTCCAGTGGAAAAGTGGAGAGCATGCAAGGACATATGCGTAATGTAAGCAGAGAGATAGAAGCTCTAAGAATCAAAAAGAAATGCTATAAATCAAAAACACAGTAACACACATGCAGGATGCCTCAAAGGGGTCATCAGTGGACAGGACCCAGCTGCGGAAAGAGTCAGAGAGCGGGGCCACACAAATAGGAGCTTTCCAAACTGAAATGCAAGGAGAGAAAAAATATTCAAGAATGGTGGGACAATTTTAAAGCAAATAACATCTGTGTAATTGGAATATCAAGAGAATGAACTTAAGTTCATCATATAGTGTATTTGATAAGTCTTTTCCATATGGGTTTATACGACTCATCTGTAACATAAGTAGCTAAAGGGACACATGCTCTCTGTTTTAAGCTTTCCTTAACTGGCAGTACGCTCTTGGATGTCCCAGGATTTTGTGCCTCTCTTCTCCATTCTATAAATAAGGATAACAACAGAAGTAATATTTAACAAACACTTTTATTCTAACAAATCTATAAAAGATATATTTGCTAAGGAGCATTCAAATAATAAATTAATTTGCAGTTTGACTGTAAGAGTGCTGCTTTTTAAACAACTACGTGAGCCTAGGACCTGGAAGAAAGGTCAGTGCAACAATGACAGTGCTCTCTTTGGAGGAAAAAAAAGACTGAGGTAATATCTAAGAATTTAGTTTTCTAAATGTCTTGGCATTTGGGTTTGAGTTTTAACATGGCATGAACATTAGTATTACAATTGAATACATACTTGTTCCATTGAGCATCTTATTTGATGCTGAAAGAAAAATGGTTAGTAAATGAATTGTAATATTTCAAATCCTTATTTTAAATCTTTGAGAAGTATAAAATGCCATACTTTCTTCCATCCAACAAAGCAAAATAAAAGAGAATTACCCTGAATCTTTTAAGATTTTGCTTTTCTTCTTAATTTATATTTGACATTATTTTTTCCCTTTTTGTTTTTATTTGCAATAATAGTCTTCATTTATAAATTCCTTCTGAGCGAAGCAGAAATAATATTAGATTAAGCCAATGCTAAGAATTCAAAGAAAAACAAAAACAGATAAAGTATTTTAATTTCGTTGACGAATTCATCAAATTTTGAGAAACTGCAAGAACTGTAATTACCCTCCGAGGCACATCTTTATTTTCTAAAATTTAAATTATACCTTCAAACAAAATAAAAATATCCTATTTACATGTGCGTACTCTACACCTTGGTTGTCAGAGTGCAGACCATGGATTGGCCTCACACCGCGCTTATGTATGTGGGATCTTAGTTTTTACCTGAGGTCTACTGAATCAGGATCGACATTTAACAAGGTTCCCAGGAGATGTGCATGCACATTAAAGTTCTGTATAGCTATCAATGTTAAGAACAATATTTCATATAGCAGAATGTGCTATGTAAACTTCAAGTTAAAGTTTATTTTTCGATTTGTTGCTTTTGTTATTTACTTGTCTCATATCCTTCTTCCAACATATGGATGTAATAAGTGCTTAACAGCTAAAAGCAACTGAGTCCTCCAAGGTGAGAGTTCATTCTTGCCTTTCATTTCCAAATAAATAGCTTCAAATGAAGCAACACCCCTCCATGACATCTTAATGATAGGAGCTACTTCCCCTATTAGCATTTCAAAGGAAGGGTTACAGAAGGAGATTTGGTCTCATACCTGCTCCTGACTGATTCTACACTATAAGCTGCAGGTTGATTCTTCTGGCCCTCAGAAGTCTAAAGAGATGTAATTACTTCCAGCCAAGATGGAGGTGTAGGTAGACACACTGTGCCTCCTGGAACAACCAAAAGAAAGACAACAAAAATTTAAAAACAAAGAACCACCAGAACTGACAGAAAATTGAACTGTATGGAAGTCCAACAACCAAGGAGTTAAAGAAGAAACTAATCCAGAGCAGTAGGAGGGGTGGAGATGAGCAGCAGGTGGAGAGGAGTCAGGAGAACCGGGGCGGGAAAGGCTGAGGATCTGGGAGGTGGCGGATTGTGGAGCGGGCAGCCCCACATTCACATGCAGATAAACCAGGAAGAACAACTGGGGAGCGAGACAGACTGAGAAACCTAGGGCTCCAGCTTGGGGACATAAAGCCTCAAACCTCTGATTGAAAACACCAGTGGGGGTTGAGGCAGTGGGAGAAACTCCCAGCCTCACAGGAGAGTTCGTTGGAAAGACCCACAGGGTCCTAGAATGTACACAAGCCCACCTACCCGGGAATCCGTACCAAAAGGGCCCAATTTGATTGTGGGTAGTGGGGGAAGTGACTGAAAACTAACAGAGAGCAGAGCAAGTGCCATTGTTCTCTCTTGGACCCCTCCCACACATACAGTATCACAGCTCAGAGATGTAGGTTACCCCGCCCTGGTGAACACCTAAGGCTGCGCCCCTTATACATAATAGGCATGCCAAGACAAAAAAAAAAAAAATGGCCCAAATGAAAGAACAGATCAAAGCTCCAGAAAAAAATACAACTAAGCAATGAAGAGATAGCCAACCTATCAGATACACAGTTCAAAACACTGGTAATCAGGATGCTCACAGAATTGGTTGAACATGGTTGCAAATTAGATGAAAAAATGAAAGCTATGCTAAATGAAATAAAGGAAAATGTACAGGGAACCAACAGTGAAGGGAAGGAAACTGGGACTCAAATCAACAATTTGGACCAAAAGGAAAAAAAAACATTTGACCAGAAAAGAATGAAGAAACAAGAATTCAAAAAAACGAGGAGAGGCTTAGGAACCTCCAGGACATCTTTAAACATTCCAACATCTGAATTATAGGGGTACCAGAAGGAGAAGAGGAAGAGCAAGAAATTGAAAACTTATTTTAAAAAATAATGAAGGAGAACTTCCCCAATATGGCAAAGGAAATAGACTTCCAGGAAGCCCAGAGAGTACCAAAGAAGTTGGACCCAAGAAGGAACACACCAAGGTACATCATAATTACATTAGCAAAGATAAAAGATAAGGAGAGAATCTTAAAAGCAGCAAGGGAAAAGTAGACAATTACCTACAAAGGAGTTCCCATAAAACTGTCAGCTGATTTCTCAGAAATCTTACAGGCAAGAAGGGGTTGGAAAGAAATATTCAAAGTCATGAAAGGCAAGGACCTACATCCAAGATTACTTTAACCAGCAAAGCTTTCATTTAGAATGGAAGGGCAGATGAAGTGCTTCTCAGATAAGGTCAAGTGAATGGAGTTCATCATCACCAAGTCCTTAATATATTAAGTGTTAAAGGGATTTATCTAAGAAAAAAGATAAAAAATATCAACAGTAAAATGACAACAAAGTCACAGTTATTAACAACCGTACCTAAAACAAAAACAAAAATAAAAACAAACTAAGCAAACAACTCGAACAGGAACAGAATCACAGAAATGGAGAACACATGGAGGGTTATCAGCAGGGGAGTGGGAGGGGGAGAGGGGGGAAAAGGTACAGAGAATAAGTAGCATAAATAGTAGGTAGGAAATAGACAGGGGGCAGTTAAGAATAGTATAGGAAATGTAGAAGCCAAAGAACTTATATGTATGACCCACGGACATGAACTAAAGGGGAGGGGGGAATATGAGTGGGAGGGGGTATGCAGGGCAGAGGGGAATAAAGAGGGTAAAATGAGACAACTGTAATAGCATAATCAATAAAATATATTTTTAAAAAATAAAGAGATGTGGTTAATTTTTTGCTGTGGTAACAAATAACTCTTAATCTGAAAGGCTTAAAATACCAAGCTTTATCTCTCATCGTGTGTGTGTGTGTGTGTGTGTGTGTGTGTGTGTGAGAGAGAGAGAGAGAGAGAAAGAGAGAGAAAGAGAGAGAGAGAGAGAAAGAGAGAGATCAATTTTTTTTCTTTACCGGATCATGCTTTTGGTGCTATCTGTAGAAATTCATCACCAAACAGAAAGTCAAGGAGATTTTCTCCAAATTTATTATCTTATAGTTTTGGAGCTCAAAAGCCCAAACTAGGTCTCCCTGAGCTAAAATCATGTCAGCATGGTTATGTTCCTTCTGGAGGCTTTAGGAAGAATCTGTATTTCTGCCTTTTCCAGCTTCTAGAAACCACCTGCTCATGGCTTCTTCCTCCATCTTCAAAGCCAGCATCCATGCATCTTCAAATCTGTCTCTGACACTGCCCTTCCCTTTAAGTCCCTGTTCCACTTCAAAGGGCTCTTGTAGTTACACGAGCCCACCCAGAAAATCCAAGAGAATCTCCTTATTTTAAGGTCAACTGATTAGCAATCTTACTTTCATGGGTAACCTTAATTTCTCCTTGCCATGTGACATATCAGCGGGTTCTGTGGATTTGGATGTGGGTATCTGTTACAGAGGGATGTATTATTCTGCCTATGACATCTGAATTATGTAAAAGAATGCATTGTGCTAACAACTGAGAGTTGAACCATATCAGTATATCACAAAAGACAGAAAGTTCTCGATAATCTTAGATACTAATTTTTCTAACGTGGTTTCCAATGTATATGGAAAATGTGGTTGTTTCCAACGGTCTTGGGACATAGAAATCAACAAATATGTAGATATTTAGACCAATATTTCTCCAACTGAGCTAGTCATTAAAATATTTGAGGTGCTTGTTAAAAATAGATTGAGATTCTGAAACACCAATTCAAAAGAACCTATGCACCCCAATGTTCATAGCAGCACAATTCACAGTAGCCAAGTGCTGAAAGCAACCTAAGTGCCCATCAGTAAATGGTGGATCAAAAAACCATGGTACATTTACACAATAGAAATGCAGCAGAGAGAAAGAAGGAGCTCCTACCATTCGTGACAGCATGGATGGAACTGGAGAGCATTATGTTAACTGAAACAAGCCAGGCAGTGAAGGACAAATACCACGTGATCTCACCTATTAAGTGGACCCTAATCAACAAAACAAAGAAGCAAGCAAAATACAATCAGAGACATTGAAATAAAGAACAATCTGATGGTAACCAGAGAGGAGGGAGGAGGGGATAATAGGGGGCATTAGAGGGGTTCATCAAGGAACATGTACAAAGAACACATGGACAAAGCCAAAGAGGGTAGGTTTGAGGGTGGGAGCCAGGGATGGGTGGGGCAGGGGGGCATGGTGGGGCGAAAATGGAGACAATTGTACTTGAACAATTTTAAAAAATAATAAATAAATGGGGAAAAAAAGATTCTGAAGGGCCACATTCTAGACCTTCAGATCAGAGAGTAAGGAACCCCTGTGTTTAACCAGTGCTCCCAAAAATCCTGCTGATGAGTCAAGTTGGAAAGACATGATCATGTGAAAGACATAAAGAATCATCAAAATACAATAATGACAATTATTAAAGGAAGAATTGTACTTGTGGATGAAATTCTGCATGATGGTGGCAAGAAAAACACCAGTTAGTCAAATGTTGCTGTGTTTTGGGGGGACTACAAATATTTGTCTATCTTTTAAAAAATGATTTTACCAAATATAACAACTGGCTTTAACAATATTTCTGTGTAGCTCCAAGGCCGTATAACTTTTATGACCAAAGGAAGTTTTAAAATACAGCAAATACCCCTTGAACACCTACTTTAGTCATTTTTCTGATTGTTTTTGTATATTAACACATCTAATCTCCATGAGAACTAAATAAGGTAGGCACTGTTATTATCTCAATTTTACATATGAAAATACTGAGTGCTGTAGTTTAAATTACATCCCCAAAGTCACACAGCCTCTAAGGTACAGACACAAGACTGCAACGCTGGAAACTTACTTAGAACCCTCCCCCAAACCCTAAATATACACCGCCTCTCAGCAAAGGCTCTATGTTTCAGTGTTTCAAATGAAACCAACATCATTTTATATAAAACCTTATCACAAATTTACTTTTTATAATCTTACTTGATTATTGTGTGTACCCAGACTGATTTAGGCTGACCCACATACCATCAAGGCTGACCCACATATCATCAGGAAATAGTTATAATGTCAAAAACTACACTTAAAAATTCAATCATCACAAGACCAAACTGATGAATCTTCAAGTAATCCTAGTCATCAAGTATCAGCTGCAATTCTGTAGGGAAGTATTATGGAAAATACAAGGCATTAAGCTTATGTAAATCAAGACGTGAGCTTGCAAATAGTACCATTTTTATTGAAAACACAGAAACTAGAAAAATAAAAATGAAAAACAGTAACTGAAATTTTTGCACATTTCTCATATCAAGTACATATTCAAATGAGATTTTACTTAAAAATCTATAAAAACACGGGAAGACTAAAATGGAGAAAAATTAGTCTGAGAATAGTTTACAGTCTGTTTTTAATTGCCTCAGATATGCAGACAGTATTATGACTATGAGAATTGTGAGAACATTGCCAGGCTATCCCGCCCATGCAGACTCAGAGTCTGGATGCAGGTTTCCTAACTGAGAGGCCTGAATTATATAGCATGTAATGTTTGATAGCAATTAATGTTCCCTCCCAGACCCCAGAGGACAGGATGTAGGTCAGGAAAGTAAGGAAGATGTTGCATTGGGAGAAAAAATGCCTTATGTAAACTTCAGTTAAAATATACCCCTTTGAACCGGGCATAAACCACCCAGATCCCCGCTTCCTTATTTCTTTAGGCATTGGCTCAGTTATTAAATATTCCAAGATTATGTGACCTTGACTAGACCTTTGCTCTTTTTTTACTCAATCCTCAAATTACCACAGATATTATAAAATCCAAATAACAGTCATATTTTTTTCCTCCTTCCTTCCTTCTTTCCCATTCTTTTTTCTCGTTGCCTTTTTGTTTGGAAATTTCAGATGACATATCTTCAAGCTCAGTGATTCTTTCCTCTGCCAATCAAATAGAGTTTCCATATCCCCACTTATATTATGTGTCTCTTCTTATGTATAGTCTATTTTTTCCAATAGAGCTCTTAACATGTTAATCATAGTTATTTTAAATAATTCCCAAATCCATGTCATATCTAAGTATGTTAAAGGTGCGTGTACATCTATTGACCTTTTAGCACTCCTTTTGATTTTTTTTTAATTGAAAGACAGGACATACAGGGCAATCAGAACTAAGTTAAATAGCCTTTTCGTGTGCGGTCTGGACTATGTTTAATATTTGTGCTATATGTACATGCCAGAGGCTTCATGTTGCTCTAGTTCCAGTGTTACTGTCTTTGCTGATGTTCTTGAGGCTTCCTTAAGAATTCCTCCTTAGATGGAGCCTGAATGTCACAGCTTTCTCAGTTACAATCCACTGTTATCATAGGGGGGCCCTGCTGTTATGGTAGTGGGTGTGGGAAGTGCTCTTATCAATATCTTATGATTAACTCTCTGTGTCTTAGTGGGCCTGTGTCCTTGGGCTGGGACCCTCACACGTGCTCCTTAGCTTCAGGAAGTCTAGAGGGGGTGGCATCAGGTTTGCCCCCAGGTGGGATGAGGCCTACAGAGTAGGCTTTGTTATGGAGAAGACTCGGGTGTTTCCCAGTGACGCCTTTCCCTTGCCCCAGCCAGAGACACGAGGGGATCCTCTGGCTCTCCACAGAGCTCCTGGAGGTAAAACCACTGTTCTGCGGTCCCCACCAATTTCTCCCTCTCATGCAGGTACATGCTCTGCCTCCAGCAATTCATCAGAATTACCATTTAAGTGTTTGTACCAGTTTGCAGCCTCCGAGATTTCTGTTCCAGGTAAGTAGGTCTTGCCTGTGAAGGGCTCTTCAGGTTCTCCATTCTCTCTCGATTGTGGAATGGTGTCGAGATCTGAGACCTCATTGACTTTTTTCCGTTCCCTCAGCTTTTGTCATATTATGAGGATGGTAATGACAACTTCCAAGCTCTTCCTGTGTCTGAGTTGAAGCTGTGAGTCTCCGCCCATTTACCAGTGTGTCTTTCCTCTCTCCGACTACGGCAGGACTCTGTCCCTGTAACTGGCCTCCGACTTCTCTGTTACACCACTGCCTCGAGAAGCCACTGTTGCTGAGGAAAGGTGGGAGGTGGAGAATTATACCATTGATTTTTGTATTAAGTAAATAGTTACCTTACTGGTAATAAATAATTGTCATATGATTTTAAAATATATACCATTATCCAACATCCCTAGCAAGGTGTCCAAAACAAACTGAAATTGAAAAAAAAAATTTAAGATTTCAAAATCAATTATTTTAGAGGTAAGTAAAAGTATTCAAGTGTATAGAGAATTTAAAATAAAATAATCTGGAAGATGTTCTTAAAAGTTCACAATTTCTGAAATATAATAATTTGTATTTTGACATTGAGCACCAACAAAGGAAAGAATGCATATATATGTACATGAGTATTTTAGAAACCCTTATTAAGATTTTAATTTGCTGTCGAGGGTAACTTGTTATATGAAGAGGAAACTATTTTATGATTCATTTGCCAAGTCTGACTGTGACAGCTGAGATTAATTAATCTGGGCTTTTATGTATTAGTATTCAAAAAGGAAGCTAACACAGAGAAAAATAACTTTCTTTTATTTTTATGATGAGGGAAATGTTTTCTGTGTTCTCTGACAATTAGAATAGGCTAGTGGGTTAAATGATTTTACAGTTAAACACAAATATGTATTAGGAATGAAAGCTATTTCCAAGATGCATTTCTGTCCTTTAGACAAGTGCTTAAACAGCACCCAGTGATAAAAAGCAGAGGCTGTAACATTTACCCTGGAAAATAAATGTTTACCTCAAGCAGCAATTGACATTTCTAGCTGATTGCGTGAATGTCAAGCACTGTTTCAAATCACTTTCCTGCCTCAGTCCTGGTACTTTGGCCCTGGGCCTCAGGCCAATATAAGATCAGCAAACCTTGATTGGTGGTTTACCTTTACCTCCTAGAAATTCATATTCATAATAGTAACAGATTGCCAAATTCATAATGAGCCAGACATTTCAGAACTTAAAATGAGCCTGCAGGAACCACTGAACCAAGGGAAGAGCTGCAGGTGTAGGGGGGCTGTTGTGTGAGTTCTAACCTATCCCACTGAAATGATGAGGCCTGCAGTACCACAATCGGGCAAAGTCCCCATCGTCCACCCTGGCCTCTGACCCCCAAGTGAGCGCATTATCACAGCTGTGCACTGGGATTATTACTGCTACTCTCCTTCACGGTTTGTTGCCCCTGCTCCAGGTTTGATAGAGCATGCCCATCTCTGCCCTTCCCTTCCCAAAGCTGTCTGAGACGGCTTAGCTTGGCTTCCTGCACTGGGCTTTCACAGTTCACGGGAAACATAATGAAAAATGCTCTGTGCCGGGAGAAGTGATTTCTGTGCCAGAGAGAACTGATTTTTAATCCTATGTCATTAACCAAGTCTATTAAGTTGAACAATTTCCATTATTTTTAATGGTATTAGTGTCTCATTTATGAAATGAGGGGTTGAACTATGTGATTTTAGGGGTTCCTAATAGTGTGTAGTTCTCAGATAAAATTGCCAAGGCTTTCTTGCATATAGTTAGAGATACATGATGCTACTGCCTGATTTGAATATCTTGTGCAATCTATGGATTCCATTTCATGGATCAATTATATTAGCTAATGTAGCAGTGTAACAAAAATGTGTCCTGCAGGCCACAAATGAACCTGGCAAGTATGAGAAAGTTCAGGCTTCCATGCATTCTCATCAGAGCCGGTTCTGCTTGTCCTGTTTTGTTGGATCTGACCCCCCGTTTGTGTCTGGTCTTCGAACACAAGCTGACTTCCAGTCCGCTTGCTGGCATTCCGAGCTCACTGCCCGGTTTCCTCCCCAGTCTTTGAATAACACCCTGGTCATATTCTGATGGGGCTAAATAGGAGTAACCACCCAGATCCCTAAAATAATTCATCTGAGTGGGGCTGAAGGCAGGGCAGGATTGGACTGAGGAGCTCAGACCTGAGCCCAGACCCGCAAGGAATCTAGTGACTCCTGGAACAAATCAATTTTGAGGGTTGGGGAAATCCTGGAACAAAAATCTAGGTGTGTTTATTAAGAAAGGGGAGAATAAATAGGCCCAAACAACATAATTGTCATAGTAGGTAAACTTTGGAAAGCTATTCCTTTAAAAGTAGAGGAATAATAAGTGCACATTGAAGACATTCAAAACTCCACCTTAACTTATGACACCTATCTTCAAATTCACACACAAATCTGAAACTGAGTGTTACAGTTTTCCATGTAGCTGTCCCATTTTTCCCACAAGTCAGCATATGTACAAGAGACCACACAAGCCTCCTCCGTACACCTAGCCTACAGAAGACTCTATTTCTTTGTTTGGACAGTAAGGGGAATGAGGTAGGCAGGAATGGTTTCTAAAATCAGAACTTACCTAACTACTCAGTAAACTGAAGCTCAAAATAAAAAAGAAGATAAAATCGGTGATGTGGACAGGGAGAAAGAATACCTGTGACAACCATAAAAGATGTTCGAGCTGAGCAAAGCCACTGAGGTCAGATTTTGGAAAAAACTAAAGTCAACCCAGCTGAAGTCTCTGTATACAATATGATAAAATTATATGAATAGAAGAAAGGCGCTCCAATACATGGTTGTCTAAAACACAGAAAAAAATGAGCAAGTAAATGTATTCAGGGTGCAAATTCTGGAACTATACATTTGTTACTTAAGTATACAGTGGGAGAGGATCTGGTGCATGAAGTGCCCTACCACAAGCTGTTTCTCAGTCTCTTTTTTTTTTTTAAGATTTTATTTATTTATTTTTAGAGAGAGAGGAAGGGAGGGAGAAAGAGAGGAAGAGAAACAGCAATGTATGGTTGCCTTTCACATGGCCCTCACTGGGGACCTGGCTTGCAACCCAGGCATGTGTCCTGACTGGGAATCGAACCGGGACCCTTTGGTTCCCCGCCCACACTCAATCCACTGAGCTACACCAGCCAGGTGTTCTCAGTCTCTTATGCTACCGAGTCTCACCTGATCTCGGGGATGGTGTAGTGTGTGTAAACCATGTCTACACCAGGTAAAAATGCATGGAATGTGTTCACATGTTATCAATAGTCCATCAAACAGCTACAAGAGCGTTTGTAGGGGTGGTATTATGTTTATTTCATTTATAGATAGTGAAATTGATGTTCAAACAAGGTTGTATGGTGTGGCAACAATCACTGGGGTTAAGAGGTTTTGAAGCCTAATTCCAATAGTTTTCGACCCTAGATTTTGTGGCTTTGTCATTATATAAGTAAAAACATCGTTGCCACACAACAAAGCCATGTCTTCTGTCAGTTTCTGTGGTGATGTATACTTTAATCCCCATTTTCCTGATTTGCCTTTCTCTCATTTAATTCCAAATGCAGAAGAGGAATGGAAAAAAAAAACACATATTGCAGCCACACAGAACAGGCAACAGGCAGGGTATCTGAACACAGAAATTCCAAGGGAAGAGCTAGTATCTTAGGTATTACATGAATGGTGATCTCTAAGTTGTTCACCTACTCTTTAGACTTGTTCTTTATTTTATTTATATATATTTATTTATAATGGAATTTTAGAATTTTCACTATTTGAAGATACTTTTATAGCTTCCATGTACTTTACTACCTTATTTAAATTTTATAACACCCCTTCGATGTTGGTAAGGCAGGCAAGAGAGAGTGAAGAATGTCTACAGCAGAGCAGAGTTGTTCTTGCTAAGCTATATGATGTCAGATAACAGACATTATTGTTTCCATTCAATTGCTAATTATTTGTGAATTCTGTAGGGAAAAGTTCATGTAGACTTGCCCTGTTCAAATCTCAAATATTTCGCTTCTGCAAAAAAAAAAGTGTGAATGGGCACACACACTCAATAATGGGTAGATAACTCATAGACATGACTTTTTCACCTTTCTTTTCCTTCCCATCTTGCTCTCATTCCCTGGGTTCAGCCCTCCGTGTTTAGAGCACTCAGAGTTTTCTCTGTCCAGTCTCTCTTGCATGACACTTTCAAAGTAAACATTCCATTGCCAGGATCAAGAGTAAGTGATCTACTGCCTTCCGATGACTACAGTGACATAAAGCTCTCTCCTAGAGGTTTTGAAGCCTTAATTCCAATAGTTTTTGACCCTAAATTTTGTGGCTTTGTCATTATATAAGTAAAAACATTGTTGCCACACAACAAAACCATGTTTTCTGTCAGTTTCTGTGGTCATGTATACTTTCATCCCCATTTGGGGATTAAATCCCTCCGTGGCTTTAGTTCCTCTTCTCTGTTCTTACATTTCACTTGTCCCAAGTTGAATCCAAGTTCCATTTTAATGGCATAAGGTCTCATTTGTATCTTCCATAAATCTTCCTTGACTGGTCAGACATGAGCTACCTCTGTCCCCTCTTCATGTCAACAGCTATTTTTTCTCTCTCATAAATCATGTCTGTGTGGTGCCAGCTCCTTTGGTATCATTATGGGAGAAACTCCCAGGAACTCAGTTCTTCTCACTGACACAGTAAAGAATTACAGATTAGCGAGCTTACTAGTATGCAAGCAAAGTTTATTAGTGCTAAGTTCTAAGAGCAAAGAAAAAGCAAGGGTGACTAGAGCCCAGGTGGCCAGAGGCTGGTGACCAGAAAGGGCCAAGAAGCCAAGAAGCCAAAACAAAGAGTCCTTTGTTCCAAGGACTTACATAGTTGGTGGTGAGGGGAACGCAGAAGTTACATACTGATTGATGGGTAAAGGTGGTGCCGGCTTTCCCCAGGGAGATGTGACTACCAAATGTAGGTATGGGAGTCAGCTAGCCTGAACCCTTATCTTGCTCCAGACTCTAGTTGTTCATTTTGCACATGTGACGGGAGGCAGGCAGTTAACCAAGGATGTTTTCTGGGTTTGTTTTTTCTTTTGAGCACTGTAGTCCCCCTCCCCTTCTCCCTTCCAGGCCTTGGGTTGAATATAGAGTCTCAAGTTTTTCCTTTTCCCAGCTAGTGGAGATGATACACAGACTTCCAAGGACTGCCCCCTGCACTATCATAGTTTTGCTTATGTTGTTTGGAATGCCTGGCAGCCTTATCAGACCAGGCTCAGGATTACTCAGTCAACAAGTGAGACTTTGCTTCTAGCCTCTTGTATTAAGCTCTTCCTTAGATTGCAATGGTGAGGGCCCTGCCTTTGTTTCCTCTCTGGCTGCTAATTCTATCATAGCAGTATCATCTTGTCTGATTATTCATAGTTATTGTTTTATTTTTAAAATTTATATTTTGATCTTAACTTTATATATGTGTGTGTGTATACATACATATAATTCACTGAGTGCAAAAAACCCTGTGTCACACTTCTTTGTTGTCCCAAAGAACCCAGCATTGTGTTTTGGAACCTAGATGACAATCAATGCAGCTTTTACTTGATTCCTTGAGGCTCATGTGATAAAATGGCAAAATGAGATACAGAGATATTAAGTTCTGCTACGGTTCTACATTTCAGAAGATTTGATTTTTGGTGAATGGCATAACAAAGGAGAATCTAATAGAAGAAATGTAGAACTCTCATGAGTCCTGAAGAAAAGTAATAACATAATGAGGCCAAGGGGGAATGGCAAACTTAAGACAAAAGAATGGTTTGAAGCAAAGCTAGACTCCAAAATGTCCACAAAAACCCTGTGAGAGAGGGAGAAAAACAGATTGGCTGGGTTGGAGTGGGGTGGTTAGGTTTTGGAGATGATCATACTGAAAACAAAGGCTCTCTACTTGTTTTGTTTTGTTTTGTTTTTTCATTAATAGGAAACTAACATAAGTTGTTGCATGTCTCTGGGGTGAGTTAACAAGTTAAATAACACATGGAATCAGTAGATAAAATATTGTGGTGTTTTCTACAGACTAGTTCACAGATTCTGGAGTCAGACTCTCTGAGGTCCAATCCTAGATCCACCATCCACAGGTTCTGTGACCTTGAATAATAAGCCTAGCTTCTCTGTGCCTCACATTTGTGAGCTCCGAAAGGGTTATAATCCTATCACAGAGGGTTGTTCTCATAAATTATGGCTACTTTAAGGGTATAGAGAGAGAGGGGAGGCTGTGGAGGGAGAACTGGATAGGCTGGGGAGGAGGGGCACCAAGAAGGGAAGAATGAATGGTGCTAGCAGCTGTGAGAGTCAATCATCACCTAATGCTGTAGGGAAGTACTCAGAGCTCAGGGAATTTCTCCTGTGTCCATCTACAAACAGGTAGTGCAAGATGGCATCTTTCAATTACAGAGTGATTGCATATTGCTTTGCTAAGGGCTCACTTTTAATTCGTATTCACTGAAAGAGCGCTTTACCGGTAACTAAGAGAATGAAATTCAAAACTTTAGTGCCACTTCTCTAATGTCATCTTGTACAATTTGGAAGGTAATTAAGAAACAAAAAACAGCATTACCAGTAAACACAACAACAAATAAATCACAGCTTGGGAATTTCCACGGCTTTAAGAATGTCTTCACTTAGCATAACACTGTCCGGGCTCACCCATGTTGTCCCTAACGCCAGGATTTCCAACTAACAATTTTTTAATTTTTTTTTACATTATTGTCATTTTAATGAGAATATAGAGAAGAATACAAACATAACAGAAGAGACTCAATTGACATTTGATTTTGAAAGTATGTAGATATAACTACCAATGTCAGTACGTGTACAAGGAGCCGTGGGAGGTGCTACTCATTCCATGCTTTGGAAAGGCGCGGTCATCTTCAGGTTGAATCTGCACCACTCAGGAAAGGCAGAGCTTTACTTTAAAAAGAACGGTTGTTTAGCTAAGCTTCTGACATGACCATGGTTTGCCTGCCCACATTTCTGAATCATTCTGACTGAAGAACGTGTGGTTAAAGATTTGATATTTTGCATAGTCAGAAAGGCTTGTTCTGCTTAGAAAGTGTTTTCTCTGTGACACAGATGTGCTTTTCAAAGCCTTGGAATTTCCTCTTTTGAAAATATGTTGAGCCAACTGAATTTTTAAAGGAAATAATTTATATCCTGAATTTAGCTCTGCTGAAAAGCATGCAAGAACTGCAACCATGCTTTTTGTAAATGTTTTGAAGTTTTCCTGGAGTTTATCATGTGAGAATGAATTGAAGAGACTGTAGTCCTAGGAATAATGTAGACTTTGATTTTCAAAAGACTGAGAAAGTGCAACAAGGTAAAAAAAAAATTGTACCAACTTGTACATTATCATTAATCCCCAGAATTTGAAAAGCTCAATTCCTAATATTTAAAATCCTTATTGATCATTATCTCCAACACTTTACGTGGCCAGTCCTTTTCATTGTCCATTCTAATAGATATGCAGGGGTATCTCAGTGCAGTTTAATTTGAATTGCTGTAATGATTAAAGTTGTCGAGCATCTTTTCATGTGCTTATTTGCTATTTATACAACCTATTTGGTGAAGTGTGTGTTCAAATGTTTTGGCCAGTTGTTTTTTTTTTATTGCTTCTGTTTTTCACTGTTCAATTTTGAGAGTTTGTTATATGTTCTGAATGCTAATTATTTATTCAACATGTGTTTTGCTGATATTTTCTTTTAGTTGAGTGTCTTGTCTTTTCATTTTAACAGTGTCTTTCAAAATGCAGAAGTTCTTAACTTCAATTTTTTTTTTTAAGTTTAAGAGTAATGCTTTTGGTGTTATGCCTAAGAAATCTTTGCTGAACTCAGGGTCACAAAGTTTTTCTCCTATGTTTACTTCTAGATATTTGGTGCATTTTAATATTTAGGGCAATAATCCATTTTGAGTTAACTTTTGTCTGCATCGCAAGGTATGGACCAAAGTTCAAAATTTTTACATATGGATGTGCTGTGCACCGTTTGTTGAAAAGACCGTTTTTCTTCAATTTCTTTGCAACTTTGTAGAAAATCAATCAACAATATTTAGAGGGTCTATCTCTGGACTGTTCTTGGCTTCCTTGATTCATGTGTCTATCCTTTTGCTATTAACCACACTGACATGTCTACCTCAGCTCTATAATAAGACTTGGAGGCAGGGAGTGGGAGCCCACCACTTCGGTTCTCCATGTTTCAAAATGGTTTGGGCTATTCTGTTCCCTTGGGTTATCATTAAAATTTCAGAAATAGTTTGTCAATTCACATTTGAAAACCCAGTATGATTTTGACTCAAATTATATTTTAAAATCTATACATTTTGGGAGAATTGACAGTATCACCTTATAGAGCCTTCCAGTCCGTGAACACATCACTATGTTTATGAATGTCTCCTTTAGTTGGTACTTCTCTCATACGTGTTTGCGGTTTCAGCATAGAGCTCATGCACACACTCTGTTAGGTGGATACATAATCCTTTCAAGTGTTTTGGTGCTACTGAAAATGGTCTGTTTTAGTTTCAATTTCCAGTTGTCCATTTTTAGCATACAGACATGCACTTGATTTTAAAATACTGATTTGTAAATCTCACTTACCTATTTTAGTAGCCCTTTTGTAGATTCCTTTGAATATTTCTCAGACACTTAAGCTATGAATAGAAGTAGTTTTATTTTTTCATTTTCAAGCTGTATGCTTTTTTATTTCTTTTTTCTTCCATTATTGCACTACCTGGAATGACCAATGGAAGTAGTTACAGAGGCATTCCTCTTAGTCTCAATTTTAGGAAGAAAGCATTTGGTCTTTCACCTGTTAGCTGTAGGCCGTAGATCTACTTTGTCATGTTGAGGTAGACTTGCATGAATTAATGTTGAATTGTGTCAAATATTTGTTTTCTGTATCTAATGAAATGATCGTATGTTTTCCCTGCATATACTTTATTATACTTACTGATTTCTGACTATTGAACCAGTCTCCCATTTCCAAAATAAATGCCACATTTTGCCATTTTTACCATATTGTTGGACTCACTTTGCAAAATTTTTTAGGATATTTGTGTTTATATTCATGAAGGATATTGGCCTGTAGTTTTATTTTCTAATGATGTCTTTGACTAATACTTTGGGGGTAACACTGGCCTCATAAAATGAGCTGGGAAGTGTCCCTAAAACTTAATTGTAGAAGAAATTCTGAAAATATTTATTTCTTCCTTAAATGTTTTATAGAATTCCCCAGTGAAAATTTCTGGAGTTTTCTTTGTTTAAAGAATTTAACTACAAATTTAATTCACTGTTTTATGTATTTCTTCCTAAATTAGCTGGCAGTTTAGCATTTTTTTCTTTCTCTGTTGAGTTTTTCTCAAACCCTATCAGTTGAATTCAGGTGTCTCTCCCTTCCATAGTAACACAGACCAAGAATTTAACACCTGTGCATTAGGGCCTATAATAGCCACAGGAGATGTGATGTCCTCCTGGCTACTCAAAGGTGGCAGAAGCTAAACTGAATGGCTTGAGCAGCCAGGCCCCACTTTTCTCCTTTGGCCCCAGGCTAGTGGCACCCCCTTACATGCATTTGGTCTCAGGGACTTTGCTTTTGACTTCAGCACCTTTGGCCACCCCTAAATCCAGCACTGCTCTCCTCACAGGATAAAGCAGGATGGTGATTTGGGCATCTGAACCCAACAGAACAGTAAAGTTTGAGCTCCTCCTAGAATGTGCTGCTCATACCTGTATGCTCGGACTTTCCTGATTTTCTGCTGGAAGTTCAGGATCCCAGGAACCACCTCAATCCCAGCAAATTGTACAGTTAGTCACATCCACTGCTATTCCACTAGACAGGCCCAGTTCACTGAGCTTTGTTCTGAAACAACTGAGGCAGGAGTTGAGAGGGCCCAGGCATCAGAGGCCTGCAGGGAAGTGAGGCTTCTCAACAGGAAGGCTGCCTGTTCCTCTCAATAAACATTTTCTCCAAAGCAATCCATCCCCTTATTAATAGCACTGCATTCAGCATTGGAGATTCTGTGGCTCAGCAGTTACAGCTGTCAGCTAGGGGCCAGGTGAATCAGGAAGGAACAGAAGGTAGGGCTGTATGTATAGGTGAAGAGATCTGAAAGAAGGCTTAGAATAGATTCAGAAGATTCCTATTTCAGCTTTTGGTGGAGATGGTTGGTTAGGATACAGTAAAAGAACTGTCGGGTTGCTTACCTAGATTGTCTGCCTCTGTGTTCATCAGTCGTTGGTGCTCCAGAATATTGTCCTAGGAAGTTTAGATCCTCTGCAGGTACCCACCAATGTTATGGTAAAAAAGTGTTTAAGAGTTGTTACATGACTATGTTATGAAAAATAGAGATAATCCAAATATGTATTCATGAGGCTTGAAAGCCATACTTGCACCTCTCCTTTAGGAGCCATTCCTTCCTACTTCCCTGTTCCACTGATTACATCCCTGTCAAGTATCCCCTGTGTTAGTGAATCTTTCCCCTCGGCATATAAACATATTCAGAAATGTCATTAACAAACACGCAACAACAAAAAACAAAAATAACAGCAAAATAATCTAAACTCCAAAACAAAGTATCTTGATTATAACTTTCCTCTAGCTTTCACCCATTATCTTTTAATACACAAACTAAAATCTATAATAACATGAAGTCTAAATTTCCACATTCTGGCTTCTCATTTTCCACTCGCTTGTAAATCTACCACAATTGATCTTGCATTAATTACACATTTTGAAATGGCTTGTGCAAAACTCACTGATGAACTTACACCTGACCTATCTTATCCTCCTTTAAATAATTTTTTAGTTGGGTGTCCATGCCATTCTCTAAACATTAGATTATCATTGGCTTTCAGTTTCAGAAACCTCAAGTAAAAACGGAGTAATTTATAATTAAATTTTATTATCTCACATAACTTAGCTGCAGTCCTTAATAAATGTCCCAAAATATCTCCCATAAGTATCTCCATGGCTGTTAATTACCAGTTCATAAATCAAGGGCCCTGTTGCTTTTCATTTTCAATTTTAGCATGATCAGACTTGTTGCATACCAAGATTGTGCAGGTTTGTGTGTGTATTTGGCAAAAGCAAAATCACATATGCCAACATCCACTTAGGGTAGGGAGGATGTTTCTCCCCGTGCATCTTTCTTCAAGAGCCTGAAAACTTTTTCCAGAAAGCTTTTATTGGTGCCTAATAACACAGGTCACATACTGACCTGTAAATGATTCTAAAACCAGGCAGAAAAGCACTCATTTTCTTCTAAATACACAAAGTCCTACTTTGCCTTCAGCCCCATGCCTACCTATGAATATATCAACCTCACCGGGAAACCGACCACCATGGGAGCCCAGACTAATCAGTATTTACTTGGTTCATGTAGAAAAGGAATAGACACAGACTTCTGCCAGCAAGGAGAAAAGGGGCAATGTTTGTTGGGTGGACAACCAATAAAGCCATCTGTACACTTTTTACTGGATTTTCTTCTTCTAGTAAAATTGTTTAAGCCTCCCAGCTTATGCTCATCCTTTAAATATTCATACTAATAAGAGTTGTTCAGGGCCCCTCTCCAGTCAATTTCTTCCTCCCAATGTTTCACTCCCATCTTTGGTTCTGTCTACCAGCCATAAGTTCTTGACATGGAAACCTACTTTTCTTCAAGAGACAATTTACCTGCGTTTGAACTGATAACTGCTAGAACAGACAAGGGAAAATCTAAACTAATTACCCCTCTGCAAAGACACACACACAGGCATACACACTCTCACACATGCAGATACACATTCACAGGCATACGCACTCACACAAACATGCTCATGGGTACACATATATGGACTCGTTCCAAATCTTTACTTTTTTTGCAGCGTCTGTTGAATTTATTCAGCATAACCACAGAAGTATCGTCTTCATGCTGCCACACACAGACACAAACACAGACACAGTACAATGTCCATATTTAGCCCAAGCGTTTTCCTTCTGAGACTCATTTATATGTCTTCATATGCCACAGCCCATCATTTAAATAATGGATATTTTCAATGCCAATCCCTTTGTTGACTTTCTCAATATCTTCTGCAGACATCTTCATAACTCCAACACACAGGGCATGCTGTTTTCCTTCTGCCATGATTGCAACAACCGTATCCACTGCAGCAGGGTAAAGCTTGGCTCCGGGAGAGGTTAAGCCGGGACACATGATATTTGCTCCACTGAGTACAAATTTGATGGCTCCTTTATCAACTTGCTGACGTGGCAGGATAAAAGGGTATTTGTGTAGCAGCCTTAAAGTTGGATAAAAAGGCCCCTCTCTTTGTCTAAAAAATAGTAACTCTCCGTTTACTGTAAGGATTTCTATATGTTCGTGGCATCGCACTATTTTGACCGGATCTTTCTTAGGCATGATTTGATTAAGCCATGGTTCAATGCCTGGAAACTGCTCTATCAACTGGTTCTTAATACCCTTAATAACTGACGTTTTCAACTGGATGCAGTTGGACACATTTTCTTTTTCATCAAATTTCTTGAACATGATCCAACGTTACAGGGGCGACCGTAGGAAAAGTCCCGGAATGAGAAAAGAAGCGAATTCGCGAGGGTCGGCAAAAACGCTTACCCGAGGAAGGCCGGCGGAGACAGTCGCAGATGCTGTCGTGAACCGGAAAGGAATGTGCTTTACGGCTCTTCGTAAAATCTTCTTCCGGTCCCCGGAACTCCGCGGCTTTTTCGTTCGCGGTTTTTCGCTACGGATTTCTCTCCACCGCGGGTAGGTAAGAGGACGGGCCTTGAAAAGGAAGAAAAATTAGAGCAATTCTTGTTGTTGCAGGAAAATAAAAGTAGAGGGAGCCTGTCGTTTATTTTAATTTTGGGGAAGCCGAATCAACACCCAGTTACCCAGGCCAGGACCAAGGGGCGACTCCTACCTGATAGGCCTCTTCTAAAGACGTCACTACAAGGGGTCGAGCCCTGTTCATTGGTCCTCTCCGGAATCTGTCACAATCTCCCGCTGTTCTCACGCTATCTGACGTTGTTGCGCTCAGGTCCGAATAATTGCAAGCAGTTGTCGCCTGTCACCGCTGAATGCATCCTTGTCCCTTTCGAGCTCTCACCATCTGCACCCAAAGAGGAGCGGGTTTGCGGTCAGAAGGGATGCAAATGTTGGATTTCAATGGTTTTAAACATAACGGAACTCGTGTTACAGCGCAGAATACGGTGTCCCAGGTCCTCCTGAAAAGAATGCGCATTCTGCTTTGTTTGGGTTCAGTGCTCAGTACATGCCAGTAATGCCTCGTTGGTGGACAAAGTTGTTAAGGTGTTCTCCTTACCGATTTTTTGTCTACTTGTTAATATCAATTACTGGTAAGCATATTGAAACTATGACTGTGGATCTGTTTCTCTTTTCAGTTCTATCAGTTTTGGATTCATATATTTAGAAGCTCCATTTATTAGGTCCATACCTATTTAAGATTAATATGGAAGTCACCCTGTTAATTAGGATTTTATCCATATAGATTTTAGTTAACCTAAGAAGTGTGAGGTCTATGAGGGCAGGAATTATGTATTTTATCTCTGTATTCTTTCACCAAGCACAAGGTCTGATTCATACTACATACTACATACACGCTAAATGCCTGATAAAAGAATGCTTCCTCTTAAGATCTGACCCCTTTCTTTCCCTGCCAGTGCAATTAAAAAAGAATGAGGGCAAATCCTTGCTATCTGGACACTTCTCCTCTTTCCCCAGTAAACACATGCTTAGTTTGGGAAGTGTACACTGTGGCTGGAATTGGAATAGGTGCTGGACATACAATACATTCCCCCATTCTTGAGTGCTTACAGCACATGAAGGTGGTATGTATAATCTCCCCATCCTCAAGATGAAAATCTGTATTAGTCTGGGTTCTCCCAGACTATCTACTTATCTGTAACTGTGTGTGTGTGTGTGCGTGTGTGTGTGTGTGTGTATTTTACTTCTAAGACATTGGCTCACGCGATTATGGAGGCCAAGAAGTCCCAACATCAGCAGTTAAGCTGGAGACTCAGAAGAACCAATGGTGTCATTTAGTCTCAATCCAAAGGCCTGAGAAACAGGAGAGCTAATGGTTTAAATTCTAGTCTGAGTCCGAGTCAGAAGACCAATGTCCCACACCAAACACTGTCAGATGGGAAGAATTCCTTCATATTCAGGGGACAGTCAGCTTTTTTATTCTATTCAGGGCTTCAGCTGTTTGGAGATCTATGCACATTAGAAAGGGCAGTCTGCTTTACTCTACTAATTGATACATTAATCTCATCCAGAAATGCCCAGAAAAATGTTCGACCAACTATCTGGGCACCCTGTGGACCAGTCAAGTTGACACATAAAGATAACCCTCACCAGGATAGACCATTAAATGAAGCAGTATAGAGTGGAGGTGTTTATGTGTGCTGACTGTAGAACCCAGGAAAGATTCCTGCTTCATCAGTTAATAGATTGAAATCCTGGAAGTTACGAACATGTCTGTGTTTCAGTTTATTCATCATGAATGTGTGGTTAACGGGAATGCCTGTTTCCTGGGGGTGGAGGTGAGAATTGCTTGAATTAATATTTAGAACAATGGGATTTTAGCCCTGGCTGATGTAGCTTAGTGGATTGAGTGCGGGCTGCAAACCAAAGGGTCGCCAGTTCGATTCCCAGTCAGGGCACATGCCTGGATTGCAGCCCAGGTCCCCAGTGGGGGCCACGTGAGAGGCAACCACACATTGATGTTTCTCTTCCTCTCTTTCTTCCTCCATTCCCTTCTGTCTAAAAATAAAAATAAATAAAATCTTTAAAGAACAACGGGATTTTAAGTGTTTCACATAGCTATTATTAAATTAACATGAACACAGTTTCATGAATATTTTAATACTGCCTTCATACAGGAGATAGTTCAACTGGCTCCATATTTGAGCTTTTCTATTTCTGGCTGGGTTTCTGATCTGCCTCCCTGAGACTTCAGTCAATTTCAGCTTGAGAAGAGTCACACATTTCTAGACACATCTCTGGATATTTCACAGGCAGCTAACCTTGCTCATTGTGTATGGATTTTATGTGCTAAACTCTTTACAGGATGATTCTTCTTTTTTCATTCTCGGGGTTGTCCCATTTTACATATGAAATTAGTACTGTGTGTGCAGCATAAACAGGATGTCATAGAAATTCAAGGGAGGAAAAGTCATTACTGCCTAGAATTAACCAGGGTTTCCTGTCTGTAGATGACTGATAGTTTAATCAGAAATGATCTCATTTGGAACTGACTATTGAAGAAATGCTTAAGGGAATTTTTTTTTCAGATTTTATTTATTTATTTTCAGAGAGAGGGGAAGGGAGGGAGAAAGAGAGGGAGAGAAACAGCAATGTGTGGTTGCCTCTCACATGGCCCCCACCGGGGACCCGGCCCGCAACCCAGGCATGTGCCCCAACTGGGAATCGAACCAGGACCGCTTGGTTCCCAGCCCGCGCTCAATCCACTGAGCTACACCAGCCAGGCTTAAGGGAATTTTTTTAATGAAGCTATTTTAGACAAAGTACTCTAAAAGTATAATCATTGAAAAATCTGTTTGAAGTCAGTAATCATTTTTACTGGAATCATACTCAATTCTGTACAATGTAACTTTTCCAAGGTAAACTTTCTCTGGGCCCACAGCATCTGTTTTCTGTCTACCATGAAAGGGCACTAAACTGTAGTTGCTGCATCAAAATTCTTCAATTAAAAATTAAAAACACTTTTTTTTAGTTTTTCTAAAAACCCACCTTCTCTAAAATGGGGCCTGGTTCTTGATCTTTATAGAAGAACCTAGGTCTTTGAGGCTGGTATATATTAACATATGAAGAAATATGATACACAATTGTTGCTTATATTAAAATGTACTACCAAATTTTTCTGGTTAAATAACTTAAAATCAGTTCAAACAATCAATTCTATAAAGTTTTAAAAGGAGGAAAGTGAAGGCACCAAACTCAGTGTTTTAAGCCTGGAGTGTCCTAAGTTTTATTAACATCCCTTAATATTACTTTATTTTCTCATGATGTCAATAATATTCTACATACTTCACACTGTGTACATGAGAAATTTAAAAATACAGTATATAAAGGAGTTAGTAGGAAGCAGTACATTTTAAAGTGTTTATTTATTTATTTGCAAAACACCCTTTGTGCAGTTATAAGGACTAAGATTATACTATGTAAAAATTTTACAGAAAATTACTGTAACTTTGCATAATTTACTAAGTCAAACAGTCAGGAGAGGCCAGAATTCAATTTTGTCTGTAATCACAAGAGAGTATATAAGTGAGATATAGTGATTATGCTGCAAAGTTAAAATGAGGAAACTGAGTGAGAAAATTCCTGAGGTTCTTCAAGTCTCCAAAATTTGAGGTGTGATTCACCCACCTGAGTTGTATTTTAATAGTTAAAAATGTTTTACCTTAACATGGCTTTGTCTGCAGTTTGAGAAATGACCATTAGAGGGCAGGAGAACCAAATTGAAGTCCACGATTAATAGGTAACTTCTTATCATAGTTATTTTTCCTCATTTGTATTTCCTAAATAAATAAATCCATCTCTACAGAGTCACAAAATATTTCCCAAGCTTAGGTGAAGCACATTCTAAATAGGTATTCTCAATTTGTCAGTTTTTTCTATCTATAAATAACAATAAAACAATCCAAAATGTTTTTGTACCTAATATCTTATTGCTCCATTCCACAGGTAATACTATTAAGTTTCTCATCTACTTCAAAAATGTTCTCTTCATACTAAACATATAGGTGTGTAGCTAGAAGAGGGTGGTGTGTTTGTGTGCCCGTGGGCATGCCTAGAAGAAACGGCCCCGCATGGGAAGAGTGGGCAGGGGTCCCCAGGATCTTAGGGGCTGTCATTCCCAAAGCATAGCCCCACTGGATGGTTGAGCCTTGGACTAGGAGGCTGGAGCCCTCCTTTCCCATCTGGAGGCCCACCTCACAGCCTGGGCCAGCCCCTACCTCTCCTGGCCTTAATTTCATGACTGTAGCATGAGGTTTGGAGATGGAACCCTGTGAGCCTGGCTCAACGTGGACCTGACCCCTGAGGGGGCTGGGGGGCACATGGCCTCCCTCCACATGTGGACTCCAACTGGAGCAGCCAGCCTCATATTCATGGTGGGGGCACATGGGGCCGTGGACAGTGTGTGCATGACATGCCACCTCATGCCATGCACAATGTACCAATGGTTCCCATCCCTGCCTGTACCACTTGACTCCAGAAGCCACTGCTCTCAGACCCCACGACCCCTGGAACTACTGTGTCGCCCCACTCCAGCCAGGTGGACCAGAGCCCTATGGACATGAGAGTCCTGGAATACCCCCTGTCCCACTGTCCTCCTCAGACTATACCCCACCGGCCAGCTGTGTGCATGGCTGGTTCAGGGGGTCCTGGAGGCAGCAGTGGACACTGAGTCCAAGCAGGAAGAAACTCAGGCCACCCCTTTGCCCTTCTCCTTGATGCCCCCCTCCTGTTCTCTATGGCAGGACCCCAAGACACAAGTTCCAGCCTGTCTCATAGTATAATGGGGCAGGAAGGAGCCCTGGGGGGGTGGCCCCACAATGAGAGCAGAGTGAATGGTGGGGACAGCCACTGTTATGAGGGAATACCGCCCCCGATGCTCAGTGAATTCACTCCAGTTTGTAGATGGGCAGTGGTGCCAGACCTCAAGGTCCCTCAGTTGTAAGTGAGCAAGGCTGAACTGAGGCTCGGCTCCAGGTCAGTTTGACCCCAAAGGTTGTGCTGTTAACAGAGGCCCAAGTAGCTGGCTCCTGAGCCCAGCCTTGGAAGTGAGTCCATCACAGTTTAGGCAGTGGGGCAGTTGGGGTAGCAGGCAGGCAATGGGGAGAGGTACTGCAGGCAGAGAGCTGTGAAGCCGGCCAGGGCTTGCAGGGTTTCTGGGTTTGGAAGGCTCTAGGGAGGCTGGAGTGGCAGCTGGACTGGGTGGGCAAAAGAACCAGGCCACACAGAGCTCTGAATGCTAGACAAGGGGTCAGACGTCACAGCAGGTGGAGGGTGGGCAGGAAACATAATCCAGGGAGTCTTCTCAGCATCCGAAAGCAGAGTGGAGCACATAGTTATCCACCCCCACCAAAGCAGGGGTCCCAAAGAGCTCCCCAGGGGTGAGGAGAACAGACCTGCTTCAGTGTGCTAGTTGTCTGCCTCCCAGGATGATATGTGCTTCCTGGAAGGGCGAGAACTGGCTACTTGTCAAAGTAACTATTCAGGAGAGGTCCAAGTAAGGGGACCACCCCACCTGTGGAGGTCACCAGGGTGCTCTTGTCCATGTTGCTGCTGACCTCCATCCAGGTTGACAGGGATGAAGCAGCACCGCACACCTGCTAGATATAAAACAACAGCGAGGAGGTGGAGTTGCAGTCCTTGGAGGCACCGTGCTTGTGGCTGTGTGTGGCAGTCAAGGGCATGGTAGAAGCTGACGAGGAGATGCTGCTGGAGGCCAAACTGATGCTATAGATTTGGGGGTCTAGGGGGAGGTTGACTCAGAACAACAAGGATGGTAAGGTCAGCAGGAATCCCAGACTGCAGGGCACCATCTTCCAAGGTGCAGCATCTAGGACTTTGAGAAACTGGGGCTTCTTGGCTCCTTTTGTAGGTGCAGATTGGGGAACACTGGCACTGAGAAGAGAGGTTCCGTGGCCGTGCTGACAGAGGACTCCAGGAAAAAGCGTGTTGATCTTCATAGCTGGAGGAGCCAGCTGTGTGCTCACTGAACACACCAGCAAGTCCCCTCTGTGAGGTAGGACTGTATCTTTAACAGTCACAGGATTTGGAGTGAGAGCTGCCGCTGGTCCTGGGCTTTCCTTTGGGGTCCTTGTGGCTGAATGGAAGGGCTGGCTGTGCTGTGGCCAGGCCCACTGGTAGAGTGGGTACCCTTGGGTACAGGTGGCAGTGACCCACACCCAGGAAGACACGAGGGAAGGGCACAGAGGACAGTGATAGGTGGTGGGCAGGGCTCCACACCCACGCCAGCATTCCTTGGCAAAAGTAAGCTGGTCTTTTGGATCCCAGAGGGCAGAAGGCACCCAAGGCTCTGAGTGGTCTATGGGAGTTCAAAACAGTTGTGCCATCAGCTGGTTTCTTATATATGACACATATATTTTCAACAGCCAAGAGAACTTCAGGGTAAAGGTAGAATCTAACACTGGCCTGGGCTGGCAATTGGGGCAGAAAATGCAATCTTTTTTAAAAAGTTCCTTATTGGAGGCCTGGCTGGTGTAGCTCAGTGGATTGAGTGCGGGCTGGGAACCAGAGGGTCCCGGTTCGATTCCCAGTCAGGGCACATATCTGGGTTGCGGGCCGGGTCCCCGTGAGGGCCATGTGAGAGGCAACCATACATTGCTCTTTCTCTCCCTCTCTGTCTCCCTCCCTTTCCCTTTCTCTAAAAATAAATAAATAAAATCTTAAAAAAAAAGTTCCTTATTGGAAAGATGTACAAAACTGACAAATATTTAGCTAGATTGTCTTAAGAGAGAAAGCTCAAATTACTAAAATGAGAAATGACAGTGGGTCATTAATGACTCTACATAAAGAAAAAAAGATTATTAAGATAAATACTAAAAACAATTGTATGTCCTCAGATTAATTAAGCTAGATGAAATGAATAAATTCCTAGAAGCCCACAAACTACCAAACCTGACTCAAGAATAAATGGAAAATCTAAATAAGACCATAATAGTAAAAAGATTGAATAAGTTATCAGAAACTTCCCAACAACAAAAAACAGAGAACTTATATAGTAAGTTCTCCCAAATATTTTAGAAGCTATGACACCAGTCATTCTCATATACCCACAAAAAGGTATAAGAGGGAGGAACACTTTAAAATTGTTTTCATATGTTTATTGATTTTAGAGAGAGAGAAACATTGGTGTAAGAGAGAAACATCAATTGGTTGTCTCCCATACACACTCCAACCAGGGATCAAACCCGTAACCTAGGTATGTGCCTGACTAGAATTTGAACCCCCAGCTTTTTGGTGTATGGGATGCTGCTCCAACCAACCAAGCCACACCAGCTTAGGTGAGAAAGAAATACTGTTTACCTCATTCTATGATGGAACCATTCTACACTGATACCACAGCAAAGACCTCACAAGAAAAGGAAACTACAGGCCACGAATCCATTATGAATAAAGATGCAACAATCCCCGACAAAATACTAGCAAAGAGAATTAAGTAGCATATTGACAGGGATATACATCACTATTAAGTGCAATTTGTTCAAGGAATGCAAGGGTTGCTTAAGTAGGTAAATCAACCAGTGTAATGCACAGTATGAATAAGATGAAGGAATAAAAACTACATGCTCATCTGTAACAAAGTACAAAACCATGATAAGAGGGCTCAATAAAACAAATAGAAGATAATTTTCTCAACATGATGAAGAATATTTATGAAAACCTAAAACCCGCCGTCACACCCAACGGTGAAAGGATGAAAGACTGAGAACTAACTCTCTGCAAACAGGAACAATGCAAGGACGCCCTCTCCCTCCACTTATTTCAACAGAGTGAAGGAAGTTAGACCGCAGTGATCAGGCAAGACAGAGAAATAAAAGACAGAAAAATGGAAAGGAAAGTGAAAGCATCTCTATTTAGAAATGGCTTGAACTTCTATGTAGAAAATGTTAAGGAATAAAAAAAAAAAAACTGTTGAAGCCAATCAACTTTTTCAGCAAAGTTTCAACAGAGAAGATCAATATATACAGGTCAACGGAATACAATTGAGAGTCAAGAAATAAATCCACACACATACAGTTAATTGATTTTCAAGATTGGTAACAGGATCATTATATGAGACAGAAGCCTCTTCATTTTTGATTTGTGAGAGGGGAAGGGAGAGGTGGGGAGAGAGAAACCTTGGTATGAGAGAGAATGTCAGTCAGTTGCTTCTCATGTATGCCTCAATGTGGACTAAACCTGCAACCCAGGCATGTGCCCTGACCTGGAATCAAATCAGCAACCTTGCATTTTGCAGGACGATGCCCAACCAACTGAGCCATACCGGTCATGACCAAAAATAGTCTTTTCAACAAATAGTGCCATAAAAACTTGATATTTACATGCAAAAGAGCAAGGTTGGAGCTTTAACACCATATGAAATTTTAACTCAAAATGAATTAAAGACCAAAATTTAAGAGTTAAAAGAATAACACTATTAGATTAAAACATGGATCAAATCATGTGGACAAATCATGACTATCGATTTGCCAGTGGCTTCTTATATATGACACCAAAGGAAAAAGCAACAAAAGAAAAAACATAAATTGAAATTCATCAAAATTAAAATTGTTTTGAATGAAAGGACACTCTCAAGAGATTTAGAAGACAACCCATAGAATGGGAGAAAATATCTAGAATATACAAAGAATTCCTATAACTCAACCACACAGACACAAACTGTCCAATTAAAAATGGGTAAAGTACTTCAATACACATTTGCCCAAAGAAGATACACAAATGGCTAACATGCATGTCAAGACAGAAAGAACAAAATATCAAAAACCACGGTGAGATAATACTTCATACTCACTGAGAAGGTTGTAACTTAAAAATATAAAATAACTGTTGGAAATATTGAGGAATTTGCAGCAGCGTCATACCTTGCTGGGAGCAATGTGAAATGTTGGTGTAACTGTGGGAAACAGGCAGTTCCTCAGAAAATTTCAGTGTAGCATTACCAACTGACCCGGCACCCAGCAATTCCAATCTAGCATATGCACCCAAAAGAAAATAATACAGGTGTTCGAACAAATACCTGTGTGCATGTTCATAGCAGTACTATCATACTATCTGAAAAATAGACATGACCCAAATCTCCATCAGATGAATGGATAAAGTCATATATATGTACAATGGAATCTTACTCAGCCAAAAAAAGCATGAGATATTAATACATACTACAATGTAGATGAACCTTGAAAACATTGTGCTATGTTAAAGAAACCCTGTACAAAAGGCCACATCTTGTGTGATACACTATAGGGAACCATTCCATATGGTATGGTGAATGTAGCCCAGCCCGATTCGGAAAACCAATGGGGAGCGAGGTCGGCACCCAGGACCCACGCCCACAGATAGGTTTTCCCGTGGGAAATCAGGTCTGTTTTGTACCTAGGCTGTTATGAGGCTTGCTTTTTGCTAAAACTCCCTCACCCTGAACTGAGACAGCAAATGTTTACTGCATATCTTTAAAGTAACTTCCTAAAATCTATGCTAAACCTCCCAAGGATGGAATGTAACCAATTCAACCACTTTTTCCTTTGCATTTGCAAATATCCTTTTTCTTTGTAGTAATTAGCAACTTCCTCTCCTTTGTTATCTGTAAAAGGTGATCACCTAAAGTGAACCTGTGCATAGTAAAAGAGGACCATCCTCAATGTAATGTGCCCAGAAAAGCAATAAAAGCCTGTCCAGGCAGGGGTCAGGGCCCTCTCTCACTTAGAGAAAGGCCATGCCATCCCTTTTTCTCCACAGGACTTCTGTAGTCCATGTGAATTTGTTTGTCGCAGCCACAACACGTAGACCCCACGGGCCAGAGTCCGCATCAACACACCACTTGTATAAATACCCTAACC
>PVJI01017417.1:0-35700 GCA_004026765.1 Micronycteris hirsuta
AGGCCAGATCAGCTACCGGGGAACTCAGATCAGCCACAGCCAAGACACTTGTGAGGTAAGCAAGGAAAATACAACCAGAGAAACAAATTATAACCAGAGACATTGAAATTTAGAACAATCTGGCAGTAAGCAGAGGGGAGGGGGAAGGGGATAATGGGGACAAGGGTATTCAGGAACTGCTATAAAGGACATGTGGACAAAACCAAGGGGGAGGGTGGAAGCAAGGGAGGGAGGTGGGTTTGCTTGGGGTTGGGGGTGGGAGGTATATGCAGACAACTGTAATTGAACAACAATAAAATAATTCAAATAAAAAAAAAGAATGAAGAGTCACTAAAATAATGTTAACAACATAGTTTAAGTGAAACTTGAAGTCCTCCCAAATTGATGTGTCATGGTATATCCTATCTTGTCTATCCCAAAGTGTTTTGTGTTTATGGTGTCAGAAGAGCCTTGTTCTAGGGAGATGAGATTATTAAAATATCTATCTAAATATGTGAGACTTCACTGTAAGTATAAATGAATATGATGAGAGCATATAAAACTATGAAAGACATTTTCTTATTTAGAAAGAATATTAAATGTGTGATAATCTGCACTTAATGTCAATACTGATTTTATCTAATGCTTTTCTCTGTTGTTTGCTGTATAGAGTGCCTTACTATTGTGCTATAATTGTAGGCTTTTTACAGGACATGATTTTACTTACAATCAGTAGCAGCAGTATGATTTACAGCTTTGTCTCCATGCTTGTTTTGCTTACAGGTGAGGCTTCAAAGATTGTGTCCCATAGAGACACGGATTTGTTATGATTGTTTTGAAAGATTTAGAGCTGAGATTGACATGGTGGTAGTTTTAGAGTTTAAAGTTTTATTGCTTTATAACAGGTTATTCAGTGTGGTGAATGGATTGGAGAGCAGGATGGCCAGAATTAGTTTCCAGTAATTTTCAAGAAATAGTGATAACAATCTGAACGACAATACAGGATTGAATGACATACTTGGCTGTGGTGTAAAGTGAAGATTAAAAGGTGACATCTAGTGTCTGCCTTCTGGATGGATTAAAGAATGACAATACTGTTGTCTGAACATAACAGAGTCGAAGTAGAAAGTATTTATGAAGGTCTTTGTGAAGAAGAAAGGAATTTGATTTTAGTCATAGAATAATTTATTGGAAGGATTTTATAATGTATTATCTTAGAAGTCATCTAATCAACCTGTTCACTTTATATATGAGGACACTGAGGTCAAGGGAGATACGGTGCTTTGGCCAGAGTTGCATGGTTCAGATACACATTCTGATATGATTGTAACAAGATATTGATGTGCTAGAGATGAGGATGGTAGCAACAGTTAAATTACAAAGGTCCATAAATTCATGTTAAGAATTTTGACTTAATCCGTAAGATGAGGAGGAGCCATAGCAAGGTTTTAAATAGTATTTAGTAGTATCACTTGGATAGATGAGTGGAGAGTGGAGTAGAAAGTAGCAAACTGGAGACAGAGAACTATTTTGGAGGCTGATACTATAAATAAACCAAACGAAGGATAATGTTGGCCTTAACTAGGATGAAGGTATTGGGCATTGAGTGGAGTAGATAGTATCTAGAGGTATTTAAGACATAGGACTTGGTGATTGAATATATGGAGTGAGAAGGAGAAGAAGGAGGCAAAGATGACTTCAGGTTTTTGTCTTGGCTAGACTGTGTTGTAGGTGGTAGTACCAATGGCTGGGTGAAGGAATCCTGGAGGAAGAAGAAATTTGATGTTCATGGTAGATATCTTGAGTTCAGTTTTGGTTGTGTTGAATTTGGTTGTATTGAATTTGAAGTGCCTGTTAGATTGCAATAGAAACTATTCAATTATCTGTTGGGTATATGGATCTGGAACTCAGGACATGGATCTAAAGTAGAGACTCCTTAGTGTATATTTGACTTGTAAGTGAACCCAAAGGCATGGATGAGGTAGTCCAGGGAGTGTATATGAAATGAGATAAAAAAGAAGGCCTAGGCTGAACCACTTAGGGATGCCACAATTTAAAGAGCAGGTAGAAGAACCTGTAAGAGAGATTGGGAAGAAGTAGTCAGAACAATAGGAAGAAAGAGGGAAAAAGTATGGTTGTCTTGCAAACCACAGGGCAAGAGTGTTTTGAGAAGGAAAGACTGGTCAAATGCTATTAGTATTTAAATAAGACAAGAAATTGCAATTGTCTGTTTGTGTTTATTGGAAAGGACACATAATTGGATGCAGGCATGAGCTGTAAGAATAGAACATTTATGATGTTGAGTTGTGAGGTGAGGGTTGTGGTTGGAGAAGAATGTGTAATTGAGGATGATTTTGCTTTTGTTTTTGTTTTGTTTCATTTTTAAATATGTAGGACTTGGATTGTGTTTCACTGTTAATAGGAAGGCACCAAATAAGAGGGGGAAGTTGAATGTTTAAAAGAGGGAACAATTCGGAGAGCCAGTTCTCTGAAAGCACAGATGGAGGAATGAGCCTTAACTAGGTGGAGAGATCCCTCTTTCTTTGTAAGTGAAATAAAGAGGAATAGCTAGGCACAGATGCTAGTAACTGTAGTTTTGGTAGAAGGAAGTGAAGGGACTGTCTTGTTTTCTCAGTTTACCAAGATGCTTGGTAGTGTGCTTTGATTACTGAAAGGAACACGTTGGGAAGCCTGGGGAGAGTTGAGAATCTTTGAAATAGTTTCTATAGAATGAGAGAAAAGGCTTAATTAGGGAAAAAGGAGATGTGGTAGGCAGTACTGTGAATCTAGCTGAAAATGGGAAACATGAATTTTGTAGTGAATTCTTTGATAGTTCTCAGCAGACGACAGGTAATTGGATAGTGTTGGTGGTTCTTGGGGGGAGCTGTTATCAGTTGCCTTATTACCACTCCAGAATCTGAATCAATTGAGCAACAGAACCAAGAGTCCTAAAATCCAAAAAGTGGCTCTATTGTTAAGCTCTAATGTAAATGTGGCTTGGATTGAGGCTGAAAAGAGGTCTCCCAGCAGTTCTCTTCTGAATAAAATTTATCCATCCAGTCACAGGCTAAAAAACAAGTTTCCATACCAACAAAATGAACCTCTTCTCTGGCGAGCTTTTCTCATGGGAACTGGACTAGTGGAATAATATAGTGTTTGCGGGCACGAAGTTCGCAGTGGGGAGCCCAAAGAGTTTGTGCTGCGCATACCTGCTGACCTCTGCATCTTAATCTCACCCAGCAGAGAACCTGTGCATGTCCTGCTCTCACCATTATTCTTAGGGTTTTTCTCCTGGAGGTAAGTAAAGAAGGTAGAGAAAGGGACTGTAGTATTTCTTTAATGTTATTTCCTTCTATCTAGGGAAGGCCTGTGTTCTCTTTTAAAATATGAGAAGAGATGATGCATCAACCCCTTATTAGTCATTGAGGGTCAAGATTTTGCCATAGAGGTGGAATACAATTTGTACAGTGAGAACTTTTAGTTGACAGCTTGATAAACATACAAACATTCATTATTTAATCAGGAATATATGACCAGTCCCAGTGAGGTGGTTAATTATGGAAAATTTGGGCATAGCATTAAGATTATGAATGCATTCTTTGAAGGAGAGAGTAATGAGGTAAGATCAGAGGTGCATCCTCTGAGGCAAAAGTTTCTATTAAGGAAATGGAGGTGGTGGAAGAATTAACCAAAGAGGTTGGAAAGTAGATAAAGATTTTGGAGTGTCAGGTGCTTTGCAATTACTTTTCCTCATTACCTGCTGGGACGTGTAAGTTTTCTGAATGAAGACTGGTAAGGACAAAAGCTTAATTGATTGCACAGATGAAAATTACATAAAGGAAAATGTGTAATTATTAGAATTATTATTGGTTGGGATATTTTCCTTTATGATCATTTATGAGTAGAATATGTTTTTAGGTAGTGAATATATATCTCAGTTACTGTTTTATTAAATTTATTGGGGTGACATTGGTTAATAAGAGTATATAGGTCTCAGGAGTACATTTCTGTGATACATGATCCATATGTTGCAGTGTGTGCCCACCACCCAAAGTCAAATTATCTTTGTCACCCACCTCCTTTCCCTCTAGTGACCACCATCCTGTTTTCTGTGTCTAGAGTTTTTGTTTGTTTGTTTTTCTTGTTTCTTCATTTGTTGCTCTTCATTTTATATTCCACATATGAGTGAAATCATATGGTTCTTAACTTTTTCTCTCTGACTTATTTTGCTTAGCACGATATCAAGGTCCATCCATGTTGTCACAAATGGCAGTATTTCATCTTTTACCACTGGCAGTACTATTTATAGTACAGCAATAGTTCTTTAATTCAGCTTCCTATAGGAAGTTTCAAAATTATCATTAGCCTCAGTAATAATTGGATGCTTAAGAGAGTGGAGTGGAGTGCTGTAATCTCTTTTTAAGATGTGGGCCTTCAAGGTCATGTCTTCATAAGGGTGGAGTGGTTTAGTGCTAGCAACTTAATCTTCTACTTCTCAAGCTCTGTTGTGTTTTTCCTGGAAAAATAGCAGGGAAAGGGACGTCATGGGAAAACTATTAGCAGCTCATTTGCTTTCCATATTCAAAAAGTATTGATTCAGAAATATTTGAGCTCCTTGTATGTGCTAGGCACAGCTCATTTTGAGGTGTTAGGGAGTAGGAAAAAAAAAAGATGAATAAATAGTCCCTACTCTACCTCAGAAGAACTTATAGAAATTTAGGTAAATAATTGCCCTGAACAGATAAGGAAATTCTGGTTTGTATGATTAGACTCTTCCAATTAGTTAAGTCTTAATGGTTGTTCATTTTTTACTTTTACTAAGGGTATGTGTGTGTCTGTCTCTGTGTGTTTCCTTTGTTCTCTTTCCTCTTACCAATTTATGTTTGCTCAGGACAGTCAGCAAAAAAAATCACTTTTCTACAAGGTCTGTCTAGAAGGTATCCAGCCTTGTAATATGAAAAATAGAGACATTTGTTGAAGAAGATACAAGAAACATTGTACATAGGACAATGATGCTTTGGTCCCATTCAAAGTAGGTACCTTGGGACCTCACACAGTTCTCCCAATCACCATCAGCTACCTTATTGTATTTTCCTGAATCTCATTGACAAGTCTGAAATCTCTTTCCTTTCAAAGGTGATTTTAGTTTTGGGAAAAGCCAGAAGTCACAGGGCACCAAATCTGGGCCGTAATTGGGCTGAGTACCTGGGTGATTTGTTGTTTTGCCCAAAAACTCTGCACAAGACATGATGCATGAGTGAGCACGTTGTCATGATGAAGGTGCCAATCATTGGTTGCCCATAGCTGCAGCCTTCTGAATCATTTGAATATTTTCCACAGAGGAATGTTCAAGCTTGATGCAAAATTTGATGCAGATTCTTTGCTCTACTCAGTCAGTCATTTTGAATGTGAGGCCACACAGTACGCATGCTCACACAGTGGCGTCTACTGCCCCCACTGACTAGTACAGTGAAGTTGTCATTGTTCATGTATGTGCCTTCCAGTCCACTCTCCTTGGCTGCCAGGTTACATTGATGTCACACAAACCATTCTCATTATATTAACAGTGGCTGAACTTTTTCTGAACAGACTTTGTAATGCTTCTAGGAAACATGGCATGAACCATGATCAAATGGATAAATACTGTGATTATCAGGATGCTGGTTTGCCAGTTTTCCAGATGGGATAGAAACCGAGTCAAGTGCTAAGTGGATAGTGATAATGAGTAAGGCGCTTGGGATGATTGAATTATCTAGATGATCTCTGGAGATTCTGTTTTTTGAAGTCAGTTACCTAAGTGTCTTTTTCTGTTAGATATTTTTGTTTTGCTTTGTTTTGAGGAACTTACATTTGCATAGATACTTGTCATATGGGAAAATGTTAGAAAAAATACTAACATAAAGTTTATAAATTTATTTACTAGTTAAGTGCTAATTTAAAGCATTTAAGCCTTTTTTCTTGTTAGTTTTTAAAAAACAAACAAAATTTTCCATGAGTTTTTCTTCAATGTATTTTGATGGAAATAATGGGTAGTTGGCTTATTGTGCTGTAATGCTTTTATACTCTCATTTAAAAAATCAGTTATGTATGGCCCTGGTTGGGTATCTAAGTTGGTTACAGTGTTGTCTCAATATATCAAGGTTGTGGGTTCAATTCCTGGTCAGGGCACATGCAAGAAGCAACCAATGAATGCTTAAATAAGTAGAACAACAAATCTCTCTCTGTGTCTTTTTCTCTCTCTCTCTCAAATAGAGACATTTGATCTCAAAGTCAATAAAAATAAAGAATTTTAAAAGGCAGTTATGTATGCCCACTGTTTGAAGTTGTGAAGGGTTTGATGTGACACAGAGCATCTCTTGTGCCCTCCCGTCTTTTCAGCCTATTTCTTACTTTCTGGCGGCAAGATGTTTAGAACATATGGCTGATTCTTTTAGTTCTTTACCTTTGAATCTCAAATAACATGTTTATTATGCTACTCGTTGATGTTTCTGCTTCATACCTGCCAGCTTTCCAATGTGAAAGATCAGGCTTTAGCTGTCTTTCACCACCTTTTCTACCCCAAACCCCATACTTCACCTTTCACTTACTTTCCCCAAATGATTATATTATAATTTTGGTGCAATTCACTATTCATTGTTTACATTTTTATGACTATTTAAATACTATTTATAGCTGAGAAATATAGTATATAATGTTTACTTTTTCTGTCCATCGTATTTTCTCTGTTTTCATTTCGTTAATTTTCTAATCACTAATTCAGCCCTAAATTGTTAAAATTACTCTCATGATGGTAAAACACATGAGACAGTCTCTTAATTTCATATGCTTAAACATATCTTTTAGGAGGTTTCTGACATGTTCCAATGTAGGCTGGTTGCTCTCTATTCTTGCTACATTGGTAATTTGGGAACTTACTTCACCATTTTTCTGGAAGAATTCCCTTTCTTTTTCACTTTAGTTGGATTTCCTATTTCCTGATCCCATGTCTTCCTCTGTCTTATTCCTTTGGTTTGCTCCATAGCTTTTTAAGAAAGAGTATTTTGGAAATAATTTTTTTTGAGATTTTGCAGGTATGAATATGACTTTATTTTTTCCTCAACTTAATTATTTCTTGGTTTGGCTGATTATATAATTCTGTGTTGTAAATCATTTTCCTTCACAATTGTAAAAGCATTTCTCCATTGTTTATCTACCTTCCAGTGATTCTGGTGTGAAGTTTAATGCCATTGTATAGTTTATCCTTTGAATAAAACTTATTTTATCTGTCTGGAAACTTGTAGGATCTTCCTTTTGTCCCTAGTGTGCCTTAATGTGTTTTTTTCCTTCTGGTTTTTAAAATTTTTTTGACACTTGAGGAACCATTCCATCTGAAAAATCATGTTCTTTGGTTTTAGAAAATTTTCTTGAATTATTTTGTTGATGATTTCTTCCCTTTTGTTTTCTCTGTTCTGTCTTTCTAGATCCTGCAGTTTTTCATTTCTCTAATCACCAGTTTTAGTTTCCAGACCTTAGTGTTGTTGTATACTCCTTCCACCCCCCAACCCCCCACAACAATTAGGGCTTCCTGTTCTTATTTTATGGGTGTATTCTTTTTCTGTTAACACTCTGCAGGTATTAGTTATAGTTTTTATTTTTATTTTTTAAATATCTTCTCCTATGTAGTCTGTTTCTTCTCTCTTCTTCCTTTTTTATTTTTTGGCTTGGTCTCTATTTCTCATATTAGATATCTTATGTCTTCAATTGTCCTTGGAGTCTGTTCAAATGTGAGAATGAAGCACTAATAATAAATTAACAAACATATATATATCTATATATATATATAGTGCTTAGAATGTGTCAGACACTATTCTAAGTGCCTCATCAATTTTAACTTCTCATAAAGACTTCAAGAATTAGTTACTGTTATTATTCATTATTAGTTATGATTATTATATGAGGAACTGTGGCACAAAATGTGTAGTAAGTTGCCTAGTATAATACCAACTTACAGTTGGTAAGTGGCAGAGCTGGAATTTGAATCCAAGCAGCCTGACTCCATGGTCTCTTCTTTGAACCTTTATTTATTTATACTCTTCTGAGTCTTATGAAATAAGGAGTGAATTGGAAATTGTGTGCTTGTGGTTAGAGTTTGTCAAAGTGGTGTGACCTGAGTGAACTGTTTCTTTGTGGAACCTCTGATGAGGTCCTTTTCCATGGGGTAAATTAGATTCACCAGAGAAGAATCTTCTAAATTGCCGATTAGAGGTTGACTTGCAGCCCAGCCATAGGCGGATTGGTTGCGGAGTGGTGAAAGAGGCCCTGGGGATTGGGCCTCAGCACTTGACACAGCTTGGTCTTAGTTCACCTGTCTCGGTGTCTTCCAGTCCGGAGACCCTGAGCGGTACCATGCCCAGGGAATAAACCTTTAGTCTTCAGCAGTGACAAGGAACTGTAAGTTGCTCTGTTGGGCAGATTCTGGGAAGGAATCTTGGGTTTATCCGCAACTCTTATTTTGAGTCTTACCTTTACCTAGCTTTCAGTGCCCCTCCTCCATTGCTGAGCCTTTTGTGAATTCTATGATGTAAACGTGATTCTCCTTTTCTTACTTGTAGTTTGATTCATCTTTGTATTTATTTTCAAATATTGCACAGTTTTCTCATTTCACATTGTCTTTGACCCTGTGTTTATAAGGAAACAAGCAATCAAAACAAATATTTGCTATCTTTTAAGAAAAGACCTTTGGGAAAATACTTGAATAAATTGTATGTCCTTAGTGTGCCATTTAAAATTTTCTGTTAGGTCTGAAGAAATAGATCTCAGATGTCTCCTACCTGAAACATTTCATGGTGCTCCAACTAGATAAACAAACTTATGAAAAATCTTTTTTTCCACCTTGGACATATTTTCTTCTTTCTTGCGGCTCTTTTATATCTCATACTATTTGTATTTGTATGCTTTTCTTACATTCTGCCCTTCCCCCCACACCTGACTTTAACTCCTTGAGGACCTTGAGTGATCTTCCAGAGTTGCTCAATAAAAATTTGTTATAAGAAGTGGCATATATATGTTCTTATAAAATATTAGCAATATATCATATACTGAGGATAGCAAAGGAGGAAATTAATAGTGCAATAAGAGATTAAATTTAGATATAAAGATGTATGATAATTGTTAAACATGGATATTGTGAAATCTTTCAATTTAGATACCAAATCATAACAGAGTATACATCTCTTTTTCCAGGACAGTCAGGGAAAAACTGTGTGGTTTGTCTGCTTTTTGGTCAGGCTCATGATTGTATAACTTACCGGTAGACGGCAAATATATTTAGTGTTCCTATATTGTATTTGTAGTGTAATGAGATATAATGTTAAGTGCTTAGAAATATTCTGAAGAGTTTATAAATGCACTTTAGATAAAATGATTTAAGGTATTAGAGAGGGTAAATCCATAAAGAAGCCTATATTTGTAATTTTCCTTTAAAAAACATTTTAGTTTTTGTAGTTTGTAAAATAGATTTTAATTAATTAGTGTTGTAATTTTCTTTCCTCCTGGTTTTTCAAATGTTCAGAAGAAAACAAACTTTTTTAGGATTTGAAACTAAGTTTTTCAGAGAAAGGTTATTGCTTTAAAATAATGTTTATTTTTTTAGTACTTTATTTTTAAGAAACTCAGCACACAGCCGTCTTTTAAAATGCATTAATATTTCTTTGAAAATAAAGTAGAGGAAGACTTTTATCTGCATTTTAATATGTAGAAGTTGCTGAGAGGTATGGAAAACATCAGTGGTCAATACTATGTTCTTTGTAGAGCTAAATCGGTACTTAGGAAATTGGTGGTATTTGCTTCATTACCACAGGCAAACAAAGCTGAAATGATTGTTAGGCACGGGTATTTGTTTTTGTTTTCAAAATTTTTGGCACCTTACAAATAATTTATTGGGATATGACTTATGAAAACACAAGGAAGTATTACTCTAAAAATTCCATTCTTTTGAAACCATATTATTTGGGTACAGTGTTCATAGATGCTAAAAATATTTTTTAATTGTCTCCTGAGATTTGTGGGATACATGTGGAAAGACAAACTTAGTGTTTATAGTTTGACTTGGTTAATTCTCTGTATCCATATCACTCTTCTTTCATAATTTCTTCATGAAAAAATGTAATCACATACAGATTTCTATTTGCTTGCAACACAAAATTAATGTGAATTCCATTTCAAAATAACCACCATCAAAAGTTTCTGAAAGTCTGGTTTATATTTTTTAAGTGCACTAGGTGGATGACTTGCTCAGTTTTGTCTTTTGGGGAAGTACATCTTTAAAAATAGTTTCATTAGATTTTTAAGGTGTGGGTAATAGGAAATGGTGACAATACTGGTATCCTAGTTAATTTAATATCCTTCCTTTTTAGAATGTCATTTTGTCTACATACATTTCTTTTAGTGCCATTACCTACTGAGTTTCTGTGAAAATAAGTTTTCTTTGCTTGTTAAAGCAAAAATAATCCTTGAGATTGTTTTTTACTATTTATTTTTGTTTGACTCTTTTTGTTTGTTTTTTGAAAGCAGTACTATGAATTTCAATGAGAAGGCAAAGTGTGGCTATAGATAGCTACTGCCTCATCACTCAGAGCAAAATGCCTTTAGAATTATTACTTAACATATGGTTTAATTTGTTGTAGCTATTTTTCTTTTAGAAATTGGAGGATATTATTTTTTCCTGTAATCAAGTCCATCTTGTATTTCTGAGTCAAGGAAACTATAATTAATATATGGATATGTTCACTTTTGAAATATAGAAAAGGAAACCAGTTTTTATTGACGAGAGAATCACTTGTGGCTACTGATTTGCAATTTATTGTCAATTTTTTTTCATTTTAATGTATACCACTTATTACTTGTTTACTTTTCCAGATCTTTTAGTTCTTTCACGGTTTGTTAGATAAAAGCTTCATTTTTATGATATACATTTAGGACAAAATAAAATGTGTTGTCCTACTGATTATCTTCCTTACATACTTTAAGAGTAAAGAAGAGAGGGATTCTGGTTATTCGCTTGTGTTTTTTTCTTCCTTGGTCTCCCATGAATACATGACTTGATTTATCTTGATCAGCCTAGTAACTTGCTCCACATTTTTCCAAAAGTGCAAAGCAGTTTCAGCTAAAAATACACATATCAAAATGCTCCAGAAGTTGTGGCCACAGCTCAAAAATGCTGATCAATTTTGAAAATCTAAATCAACCTCGGCCATGAAACCAAGGGAAGAACCTTTGTGGTAGGGGACAGATTTCCAAAAATTCACCACAGTCCTGTTCTTAACTGGAGTTTGTGCTGATGTTGCCAGACAACTGAGGAATAGATGCATAAAGCAGGAAGCATTATTGAATTGAGCCCTAGCGCCAATTTGGGAAAAGCAAATTAAAATGTAAAAGAATATTTTTCCACTCCTGGCGTCTCAACATAAAATGGCAAAATACATGGTTGTAGAAAAAAGTCACAGAAATTGCTAATTTTGCCAGAAAAGCTAATTTTGCCAAAAAAGTCTAGTTTTTTTTTCTAGTTTAAAATGCATACACATATAGTTTTAAAAACCTTTTTTATCCCACATGTAATAGTTTTAACTTACAGATGAAACTGTACACACCTTTAAGGCAGAGTGCTGTACATAGCTCACTGTGTGTGTAGAGGGGCTTGTTTCAGTGTCTTCTGTTGTTTCCAGGTGCACGGGAAGAATGGATGACGATGATTTTGGTGGTTTTGAGGTATGTGCTATTATGTACCTTAGTTTTGTTTATGTAATTGGTTTAACTTTGTGAGATTATAATGCAGTATATACTATTTTGAAAATGTATTATTTAGCATTCACATTCACAATCTTTTTCTTGATCATTTTGAATGTAATTTTGGGATAAAAAATGAAATTAAGGCAAATTAAAATACATCCCGTCTGGAAGTTAAACTGATTTATTATTATTGAACATTTGGTTATGCCCGTAGGAATGGTTTAAATTAGGGTAATTAAGTGCTACTAGTGGAAGCACTAAAGAAGAGGTTTTAAAAATTGTCAGCAGATGATTTTGTTGGGATACATGTCAATTAGGAAATACTTGTGAGATGAGAGATGGCTTTGAAGATCTGTCGCATATTTTCGTGTTTACACCTGCAATGAGTTGATTTGGACTATTAACTACATAGCCTTTTGGTGGCTCACGGAGCTAATTAGTATGTTTGTGTCAGAGTCTTCTCTTAGGTTTGAGTTCGTATTTTGTAAGTGGAAATTGTTAGCCGAAGAAGCACTGCTTTTCCTTAATCCTTTTCAGTGAGTGTTCATTTTATTGAAATATTTTGTAACCCAGTTATTTTTATGGAGCCAGTATAGTCTTGCAGGAAAGTCTCTGGATTAGGAGTCAGGATGCCTGAGCTCCAGGCCTGGAACCACCATCAAGTGAGCTCTGTGACTTTTTTTTAAGTGAGACTTTCTCCTAGATTGGGATTTGGTAAAATGAGATTGTTAAAAATAGGGAATGTAAATAATGACATTGATAGGAAATATAAGATATTAAGTGCATATTCAGTGTTCTATTTTGAAAGAATGGTATAAATTTTTTTTTCATTAAGGCCATTTTCTGTTGATCTTTAATAATCTGTTCATATGGAGATATTTAGAATATGAATATACCTGTTGTCTACATTTCATCTAAAACTTTTTTGTTTAATGCATTTGTTTTCTGTATTTTGGGTTTTGTTGGATGATTGAATCTTATTTATGTTTCTGAAATGTAACATTTAAAATTTTGTTAAAATTTCTTCTATATTGAGGAAAACATTTCAGATATTAGTTTATTGTTTAGGAGTTGTCAGTTATTTGAAGGTTAAAACTTAGTGTAGTCTCTTTTATTTAAACCATGTTTGATTTGTTATATTAAACAAATTGAGTGGGTAGCGCTCCTTAGAGTAACAATTATACTTCAGTGTTATAGTTAATGGGCCTGTTATTTTCAATATTACGTAGGTACAGTTTTACCCAACCATTCCAGTTTAATTGTGGTTATTAGGGTTCTTTCTTACCACATCCTGTTATAGAAATATGGAAGGTCTTTATCCTTGGTCATATAAACCATGTTCATTTTTCAGAGTTTATAGAGTAGCAGTAGCTACATTATATTCTGTATCACTTACCTCCTGGGGCAGATTTCCCCAGTTGACTTCTCTTTGGCAACAACTCAATGAAGAGTTTAAATTGAAATAGTGGCTGTTTTTTCAATAATAACTTTGCTGTGACCTGGAGGCAGAAAACTGCACTCTTACACATATCTCAACATTTCAGTAATTGTTCCTTAGTTTTAAAACTGTTTAATAGTAGGCCTTGTTAATTTAAAATGTCAGCTTTAGGAATTCTGTAAATTTGAAATAAGTAAGTCCGGCTGATAGATTATTCAAAAATATAGATGAATGCCATTTCTTTTAGCTTGATCTCAAAGTAGGTCTTGTGCTAATTAATGAAAAAGATTTGGTTTCTAGTCTTTTAAAGAAAAGTGATCTATTTTTATTATGTACATGGGTAAATGTGGTAAGTTAAAGTATAATACTTAGGTATGAAGTTCACAAGTGAAAATGTGATTAAGGATATATAAAATAAAAATTTCATTGACGAGATATATTTGAGTAAGAAAGGAAATTTTTAACTTGAAGATAATAGAACATGATTACTGGGGGTAGTGAGTATTGGTGGGGGTGGTAGCAATGAAGACTGAAAAGCAATTGAGTGTTCAGAAGGAATTTGAAAATGTGTGGTATTTTGCAGAGAATATGCTTGTAGAAATGGAAAGCTTGATTGCTTAAATAGCATTTCTATTTTCCAGGTTGTCTAAAGTAATTTTGCCTTTGTTTTCTAGGCTGCAGAGATTTTTGATGGTGGAAGCGGTGAAACCCAAACTACATCTCCTGCCATTCCTTGGGCTGCTTTTCCTACAGGTACTACTATACAGTAACTAGGAGTTTTATTAGGTTTTTTCTTTTTTAACATTTTTGCCTTTTCTTTGGGAGCCTCTTTCTACATTTGCACTTGGCCTTCTATGATCTGAAAAATGGAATGACCTAGGTTTAATCTAGGTTTATTTCATAACAAATTATGAATTGCACAACAAATTCTGCAATGGTGGCTTGAGGCCTGATTCAAAAAATAATATCATGAACATTAAATGAAATTAAAGTACAATTGGACTTCCGCCAAGATGGAGGTGTAGGTGGATGCACCGTGCTGCTGCTCACAACCAGAGAGTTTAAACAACGAACTCCATAGCGAAAAATAAACAACCAGAATGGACAGAATCGAACTGAAGAGAAGTCTGACACCCAGGAAGTTGGGGAGGACGTACATCCAGGCCGGTAAGCAGGGCAGAGCTGAGCAGAGAAGCAGAGCGAGGGGCAGTTTGCCCGGAGGAACTTGCGCCACGAGTGCCTAACCAAAGTGCGGCCCCGAGAAATAAGTGAAGCCCACAACCAGTGTAACTGGAGAGGCCAGTGGGAACCAGCAGGGCCGAGACTGGTAGAAAAGGCAGTGGGGAACTGGGGAGCAGAGGGGGATAGGGAGTGGCGGTAAACGAGCAGGTGCCATTGTTCCCTCCCAGGCCCTGCCCCCAGAGGAAACGTCACAAAAAAGCGACCCAGGTTACCGGGCACCAGCGAACACCTAAGACGCCGACCCATTAAAAGTAACAGGTGCGCTGAGATAAAAAGAATAAAAATGGCCAAAGTGAAAGATCAAAACAAATTACAACTAATGGACGAGGACATAGCCAATCTATCAGATGCTCAGTTTAAAACACTGGTAATCAGGATGCTCACAAAATTGGAAGAAAGGTGGATGCAAATAAATGAACAAATGAAGAATACGCTAAAGATAATGAGGGAAGATATACAGGGAACCAATAGGGAAAAAAAGGAAGCTGGGACTCAAACCAATAGGGTGGACCAGAAGGAAGAAACAAGAATTCAATAAAATTAGGAGGGAGTCAGGAACCTCAGAGACATTTGTAAACGACCCAACATCCTGATTATAGGGCTGGCAAAAGGACAAGAGGAACACCAAGAAAGTGAACGTATTTTTGAACAGATAATGAATGAGAACTTCCCAAATCTGGCAAAGGAAATAGGCTTCCTGGAAGTCCAAGAAGCTCAGAGAACCCTAAAGAAGTGGGACCCAAAGAGGAACACACCAAGGCACATCATAATAACATTACCCAAGATCAGGAATAAGGAAAGAATCTTACAAGCAGCAAGAGAAAAGGAGACAAAGGAATTCCTATAAGACTGTCAGCGGATTTCTCTAAGGAGACCTTCCAAGCAAGAAGGGGCTGGAGAGAAATATTTCAAATCATGAAAAGCAAGGACCTACAACCAAGAATACTCTATCCAGCAAAACTGTCATTTAGAATGGAAGGGCAGAGAAAGTGCTTCTCAGATAAGGTCAAGTTCAAGGAGTACATCATCACGCAGCCTTTAGTAGATGAAATGTTAAGGGGTTTTATATAAGGACTCATGAGAGAAGGCACCGAGGCCAGATCAGCTACCGGGGAACTCAGATCAGCCACAGCCAAGACGCTTGTGAGGTAAGCAAGGAAAATACAACCAGAGAAACAAATTATAACCAGAGACATTGAAATTTAGAACAATCTGGCAGTAAGCAGAGGGGAGGGGGAAGGTATTCAGGAACTGCTATAAAGGACACATGGACAAAACCAATGGGGAGGCTGGAAGCAAGGGAAGGAAGTGGGTTTGCCTGGGGTCAGGAGTGGGTGGGGTGGGGGGTAAATGCAGACAACTGTAATTGAACAACAATAAAATAATTGAAAAAAGAAAAAAAGGACTTCCGGCAAGATGGCGGCATAGGTGAACGCGCCGTGCCTCCTCGCACAACCAAACAAGGAAAAAAACAGAAATTTACCCAACCAAAAACAGCCAGATCTGACAGAAAATCGAATTGAGAGGAAGTCCGACAACCAAAGAATTAAAGAAGATACATTCATCCAGTCTGGTGAGCCGGGAGGAGTAGGGTGGAGGGAGAGCGCTCGGCGACCCCGCGGCGAGCTGGTGAGCAGATGGCAGGACCACGGCTGGAGGGGCGGTTCCCGCGGGGCTGCTGCACACTGAGAGATGGGGGTGCCTGACCAAAGCGCGGCAGTGCCCGGCTCATCCGGACCCAGCGGGGCCGAGACTGGTGGACCCGACAGGTCCGCATTCTCCTGCAGACAGACCAGGAGAGAAAGCAGGGCGCAACCCATCGGCGCAGATTGAGAGCACCTGTCGGGGTGGAGGCGGCAGCGGGAGGAACTCCTGGCCTCACAGGAAAGTTCGTTGGGGAGACCCACGGGGGATTGGAGCTGTGCAGCCCGTCCACCGACCCCGGAGTGACCCCTGGAGCCAGCGCAGAGGGGCTCGAATTGCTTCCAGGAGGCGGTGTGGGTGCGGAGAGCGGAGCAAGCACCATTGTGCGCTCAGGTCCCGCCCCCACAGGCTACGTCACAGCACAACTACCGTGAGTTTCCCTGCCCAGGTGAACCCCAAGGCTCCTCCCTCCTTACAGTAACAGGCTCACCGAGGGGAAAAAAATGGCCCAAAGAAAGGAACAGATCAAAGCTCCAGAACTAACCGATCAAGTGATAGCCAACCTATCAGATGCACAGTTTAAAACCCTAGTAATCAGGATGCTCACAGAATTTGACGAAAAATTATCGAAATTGTTTCAACAAATGAGGAGAGATCTGCAGGGAACCAATAGGGATAAGAAGGAAACTGGGACTCAAATCAACAGAGTGGACCAGCAGAAAGAAAAAAAATATCTAACCAGAAAAGAATGAAGAAACAAGAATTCAAAAAACAGAGGAGGGGCTCAGAAACCTCCAGGACATCTGTAAACGTCCCAACATATGGATTATAGGGCTGCCGGAAGGAGAAGAAGAAATCCAAGGAATTGAAAACTTATTTGAACACATAATGATGGAGAATTTCCCAAAGCTGGTGAAGGAAATAGATTTTCGGGAAGTCCAGGAAGCTCAGAGAGTCCCAAAGAGGTTGGACCCAAAGAGGAACACACCAAGACACATCATAATTACATTACCCAAGATCAAAAATAAAGAAAGGATCCTAGAAGCAGCAAGAGAAAAGGAGACAGTTACCTACAAAGGAATTCCCATAAGACTGTCAGCTGATTTCTCAAAAGAGACCTTACAGGCAAGAAGGGGCTGGGGAGAAGTATTCCAAGTCATGAAAGGCAAGGACCTACATCCAAGAATACTCTATCCAGCAAAGTTTTCATTTAGAATGGAAGGGCAGATAAAGTGTTTCCTAGATAAGGTCAAGTTCAAGAAGTTCATCACTACCCAGCCTTTATTGTATGAAATGTTAAAGGGAGTTATATGAGGTATGGAGGAACACCAACAGGGGAGTGGTAGGGGGAGAGGGTGGGAATGGGGCACAGAACAGGTAGCATAAATGGGAGGTAGACAACAGACAGGGGGAGGTTAAGAATAGTATAGGAAGTGCAGGAGCAGAAGGACTTATGTGTATGACCTATGGACAAAACTAAAGGGTGGATAAAGGGGGGATAAGGGGGTAGGGGGCAAGAAGGGGGGAAAGTGGGACAACTGTAACAGCATAATCAATTAAAATATAGTTAAAAAAAGAAAAAGAAAAATGAAAAAAATCAAAGTACAGTTTACATTTCCTAATTTGTCCTAATTTAGGAAGGTGAGGTTGAAATAGTATTTTTTAGGTTGTCTAGTTCATTAGTTAAAGACTCCTTATTGTATTTTAAATATATTCTAAAAATAATTTATCGTATCCATCAGTATTTAAATTTAGAAGTTTTTTTCAGAAAGGTCATTCAAAATAATTAAAAATAAACCATCCAAGAAATTTAATACAAAAATAAATTCCATTATTGAGAGCTATTTGGTGGAAGAGTTGATGTTCACTATTAATATAAGTCATGTCTAAATAGTATTTTGAGTGTTCTAGACTTTTTGTTCTGCTAAGTCATTGTACAGTCAGTAGAAGATGCAAATGTCATTCTTTAACAGCTCTGGTTAGTCTTAGATTATTAGAGGTATTCATCCTATGCATGTTCTTCTAGCACTTATTATGCATTAGGCACTATGGGGTTATGTCCTTTACTTCAAGGGGCAGGAACATGCATATTTGTGATTTGGGAACAACGATGGTTTTCTCATCCATTCATTTAGCCAATGTTATTTCATGCCTGGTGTGATTAAAGTATTGTCATGGAAGATGGGTGTGTATTTTTGATCTAGGCCTTGAAGGATGCACATGACTTCATTAGGCAGAAATAGGAGAATGGGGAAGGATTCTGAAGGGAGAAAAATAAATGGAACAAAGGTGTAAATGTGGGAAAGAGGATGGCATAATTTGGAGGCTCATTCTTATTTGAGGATGTTATACTCGTACATGTTTCCTTTGCCTAGAATTTTCTACCTTGCCTCTTCCTCCCACTGTCCTTTTTGTTTTATGTGTTATTTCTTTAAAATTTATTTTTATGGGAAGCCTTCCCAGAGAATCCTCCCACATGTATGTGTACCTGTTTTCTTTCATGTTAGACTGTAAGTTTTGTGGTAGATACCATTGTATGTTTGTCTTACTGTCGTATCTTAAATGCTGAGCGTAGTGCCTAGCTTCTAGTTGGCCCTCAATAAATATGTGTAGAAAGAATAATTAAAGAAAAAAAATGATGGGTTGATTGAATGAATGAGAATAAATAACTGAATGAATCACTAGACTAGAGTGGCAATGGAAATTGATAGGAAGGTTTGGGATAATGATATAAAATGTTTTAGTTTTTTCAGTTTGCTGTTGCGCACACACACACACACACATACATGCACAGGTGTAGTCCTCAAAGCCTAATGAAATTAGAATTAAAGACACACACAATAGAGGGACACAATACACACACAGCGTCTCCCTTACTCCCTTAAATAATTAGATCTGAAGAAAGTCCTCTTCTTTTAAATTTCCAAATGTCCCCAATGACTTTTAGAAGCAGAGGAAATTAGCTCCATAAGCAGCATAGCCAAAGGGAGATCTCCACAGACACCTCAACATGCTGGGGAGAATTCCAATTTACGATCAGCACCTGCACAGCGGCCCATACACTGCAATTGGTTGGGATCAGTCCTACAGTCAGCCAGACTAAGGGTAAACCCCAGCCACGGACAGTCCAACAGTAGTCAAGACTAAACTAAAACATAATGGGCTTACGTAACATGCACAAGGAACATTCCTGGAGCACTCAACTCAGGTGATCAGGGAGACTGCACCACTGAGCCCCGGAGGGTACTTACTATATAAGGTCACCATTCCAAGACTGGGAGACATAAACAGATCTGTATAACACAAAGAAACAAGTACAGAGAAGTCAGCCAAAATGGGGAGACAAAGAAATATGCCCCAAAAGAAAAATAAGAGAAATCTCCAGAAAATGAAATGAAATGGAGGTAAACAATCTACCAGATACAGAATTCAAACAGTGGTTATAAAGGTACTCAAGGGACCTAGGGAGAACTTTGACAGCATAAAGAAGGCATACGAACCATAAAAAAGAACCAATCAGAAGTAAAGAATACAGTATTTGAAATGAAGCATACACTAGAAGGAATCAACAGAAGATTAAATGAAGTAGAGGACTGAATAAGTGAATTGAAAGACAGAGTAGCAGAAAATACCCAATTAGAGCAACAAAAAGAAAAAAGAATTTTAAAAAATGAAGCTGCTTTAAGGGACCTCTGGGACAACAAATTGATTACAACCAATGAAATAGAAGCAGTCATCAAAAAACTCCCAACAAAGAAAAGTCCTGAACTGATGGCTTCACAGGTGAATTGTGTCAAACATTCACAGAAGATGTAACACCTCTCTTCCTCAAACTATTTCAAAAAATGCAAGAGGAAGGAAGACTCCAAGGCTCATTTTATGAGGCTAGCATTATCCTTATTTTAAAACCAGAAAAAGACACTACAATGAGAAATAAGTATAGGCCAATTTCCTGGTCATCATAGAAGCAAAAATCCTCAAGAAATATTAGCAAACCAAATTCAGCAATACATTGAAAAGATCATACACCATGACTAAGTGGTATTTATTCCTGGGATGCCAGGTTGATACAATATCCTCAAATCAATTAACGTGATACCTCACATAAACAAAATGAAAGATAAAAATGTTATCATTATATCAATAGATGCAGAAAAAGCACTTGACAAAATCCAGCACCTATTTATTATAAAAACTCTCTGCAAAGTGAGAATTGAGGAATAATACTTCAGCATAATAAAGTCCACATGTGACAGACCCACAGCTGACATCGTACTCAACAGGGAAAAGCATTTTCTTTAAGATCAGAAACAAGACAGGGATATCCACTTTGAACACTTATTCAACATGGTACTGGAAGTTGCAGCCACATCAGACAAGAAGAAGAAATAAGACATCCAAATTGGAAAGAAAGAAGTAAAACTGTCATCATTTGCAGATGATCTGATACTATATACAGAGAACCCTAAATATTCCACCAAAAAACTACTAGAACTGATAAATGAATTCAGTAAAGTAGCAGGATACAAAATAAATAATCATAAGTTGGTTGCACTTTCATGCACCAATAATGAACTATCAGAGAAACTAAAGAGCAATTCCTTTTAAAATTGCATCAAAAAAATTAAATACCCCGGAATAAATTTCAGCAAGGAGGTAATAAACCTTTACTTAGAAAATTATAAGATATTGACTAGGAAATTGAAGAAGACACAAATAAATGGAAGTGTATGCTGTGCTCTTGGATAGGAGGAATTAACATAATTAAAATATTCATACTGCCGAAAGCAATCTACAGATTCAACACAATACCTACCAAAATATCAGTAACATTTTTGCAGTACTATAATAAATAACTCAAAAATTTTTATGAGAGCACAAAAGATCTCAGTAGCCATAGCAGTCTTGAGAAAGAAGAACAAAGTTGGAAGTTATCACATTACCTGATGTGAAACTATATTACAAGTCCATATTAATCAAAGCAATGTGGTACTTGCATAAAAACAAACACATAGATCAATGATACAGAATAGAGAGCCTGGAAATAAATCCATGCCTATATGGTTAAGTAATAGAGAGATCCCTCACCTATCATGGGAGTTACGTTCCAGAGACCCCCGCAATAGGTGAAAATCCATGAAGGAGTGGCATTATATTTATTTTATTATTTATATATATTTTAAGGCTTTATAAACCCTTCTAACACTCCTATAAACCTTTCCCACTCTCTTATTAACCTTTCCCACACTCTTATAAACACTTCATCTGCTCTTAAACACTTTCTACACTCTTAAACCTATGTAATTTTAACAACATAGAAAATTCTATATGGCTACTCACCAGTGATGTATACTACAACTTGAATGATGAAGATCATGAATTATGTAGCTATGCAGTACTGATGGCGATGAAGGTGATGACGATGAGATGCATGTACTGCATAGCCAAGAATAGCATTACAGCTCTTCTGAAGGCACCACTTCATCAGGCGCTCCATCAGGTGGTGCAGTATCTTTGCCCTGGGCCATAACTTCTATTTCCACTAAAGGCGTAAGTGTAACTGATCTCTTCATCTGAGTGATGAACATAGTTATGGGGAGTTGCTGGCGCTGCTTTTTCTTCTGAGTGAGAAGGGTTTTATAAACCGACATGCCACTCTTGATTGTATTTACGAAGTGCATGAACGAAGCCTCTGGGGGTCCCATTCTTCAGCCACTCTCTGAAGTTCTTTGGCCATTCTGACCATGGTTGCAAGATGATTGAGTGTTAGGCCAACCTCCTCCTCTTCTCCAACCTGTAGTTTGTCTTGTTCCTCATCCTCTTCTTCACTTGCTGACTTCATCATCTCCGTCAGGTCTTCATCCATCAACGGTTGTGACTGGACATCTGCAGAGGCAGCTTCTCCATGCAGAGAAATGCTCTTGAGTCCAAAGCGTGTCTGAAATTTGTCAAACCAGCCCTTGCTGGCACTGAATGGGGTTGGTCTGGTGGGAGAAGCACTTGACGGTCCTGCTTCTGTATTGTCATCTTTGTCTTCATCCTTGTCACTGTCGTGAACGTCTGTGCTTTCTGCAAAACTATCATAACGTTTCTTGGCCTTTGTCCAATGGTGTTGGTATCCAGTGAGATATTATTCTTCCTGCAGTCATTTATCCACAGGGCCAATGCAGACTCCATCCTCACAGTGGCCTTATTGTGGGAAGTGACCACCCTCTTTGCAGTCTTGTTAAAAGTCATTGTTGCTGTAGACCTAATATTCTTCTCATCTTTCTTTATGTAGCCAACAGTAGATTTGTTGATCCCATAATGGTGGTCTACAGCTGCGTAGCTTTTGCCTTCCTTTAACATGTCGAGAAGTTCCACCTTTTCTTTGATGGTAAGCATATTCCTCTAGCGCTTGGGTTCACTGCCAGAAGCCTTAGAAGGTGCAGAACATTTGGGTGGCATCGTAGGGCTTGAAATAAATTCAGACTTTTATGAAAATATCACAAAACACACCACAAAGCAACAGTACACACAGCGATCAGATGTTGATGTGAAGTGGACAAGGAGAGGTGCTGAACGTCGGGGCACAGTACGGAGACCAAACACACTGATGCTACGGTCACTGAGCCAATCAGTGCCCAGGATACAGAACACAGTGCTGTGGTTGGTCGCCTTCTATTCCATCAGCCAATAGTGTGCTGTGTACAATCTCACGTTGGCAAACTTGCACAAGCAGTAGTGGTGTACTGCATTTTCGTTGTGTACAGTATCATATTCATCTGCTGATGAAATATATACTGTATTTGATTTCAATTTAATATTCTTTTAATATGTTTGAATTAACATTTTTTATATTGTTTTAAGTTTTTAGGCAAAAATAATTAAAATAATAAATATTATATAAATACCTATATACTGCAAAATCCCGTGACATAGCAAAAACTCCGCAATACAGAATTAGATATATTTTTTTAAAAAAACCCACGATACAGAGAAGCTGCAATATGTGAACTGTGATATAATAAGGGTCGACTGTATATGACAAAGGATGCAAGAACATACTATGGGGTAAAGACAGTCTATTCAACAAATGGTGTTGAAAAAATTGGACAGATACATGCAAAAACGAAAAAAAAAAAAAGAAAACTAGACCACCTTTTTAGACGACATAGAAGAATAAACTCAAAATCGGTTAAAAACTTTTAGCCCTGGCTGGTGTGGCTCAGTGGTTGAATGCCAACCTGTGAACCAAAAGGTCACTGGTTAGACTCCCCTTCTAGGGCACGTGCATGGGTTGCAGGCCAGGTCCCCAGTAAAGGATGCATGAAAGACAACCACTCACTGGTGTTTCTCTCCCTTTCTTTCTCCCTCCCTTCTCCTCTCTAAAAAATAAATACACAACATCTTAAAAAAAAAGAATCAACCATGTTCTTTAAAAAAAAAAAAAAAAAGACTTTTAACTGTATGACTTGAGGCCTGGCTGGCGTGGCTCAGTTGTTTGTGTGTCATCTCGCAAACCAAAAGTCAAAGGTTTGATTCCCAGTCTTGGCACATGCCCGAGTGGTAGGTTTGATCCCTGGTCTGGGCACGTGTGGGAGGCAACTGATTGATGCTTATCTCTCACATTGATGTTTCTCTTTTTCCCTTCCTCACTCTCTAAAAGCAATGAGAAAATGTCCTCAGGTAAGGAGAAAAAATGTAAAAAAAGCCCAAAAAACCCACAAGGAGATATTACCTCAATCCTCTCAGAGTGGCTATCATCAGTAAATCAAGTCAACAGGTGTTGGTGAGGATGTGGAGAAAAGGGAATCTTCATGCCCTCTTGGTGGGAATGAATATTTGTGCAACCACTATGAAAAATAGTATGGAGGTTCCTCAAAAAATTAAAATCAACCTGCCTGATGACCCAGTGATTCTACTTCAGGGAATTTATCTGAAAAAGCCGCAAACACTAACTTCAATAATATCTGCACCCCTGCGTTCATTACAGCATTATTTACAATAGCCAAGCTGTGGAAGCAACCCAAGTGACCATCAGATGAGTGGACTTAAAAAGAAAGGCCGTGGTACATATATACAATGTAATATTACTTGGTCATAAAAAAGAATTTTATAAATTTTACCATTTGTGACAGCATGGATGCATCTAGAAGGTTTTATGCTAAATGAAATAAATCAGACAGAAAAAGACAAATACTATATAATTTCATTTATATGTGGAATCTGTAGAGCAAAATAAATGAATAGACACAATAGAAATGGACTCAAAGAGATTGGAATTATGGTTGCCAGAGGGGTAGCAGCGGGGCAGTTGGATGAAAAAGGGAAGGGATTAAGTAGGACAGATTGGTAGTTCCAAAATAGTCCTGGGGTGTAAAGTACAGCATGGGGAATGCGGTCATTGCTATTGCTTCAGCTAGTTACGGTGCCAGGTGTGTACTTGAAATGTCATGGGGACCACTTTGTAAAGCATATGATTGTCTAATCACTGAGCTGTGTACCTGAAACTAATACCAAATAATATTGAGTGTAAACTGTAATTGAAAAACAAAAATATCACATCAGTATGTCGCCCATTTCTATGTGTCTATTTTTGTTTAAGCCTTGGAGGGCGGACTATGTTTTAATTTTTTTTTTTTTGATTCCTAGGTATCTGCTAGAGCATTGTTCCTTGTTAATAAAAAATGCTCAATAATTTTCCTTTATTGTTAACAAAGAAGATTTACTTTAAAGTAACTCTTTCTGATTATTTTTAATTCTTTGGGGTCAAATAGTCTTTCAATCACAAGCTAGATATAGGCAAACCTTATCGTTAATAAAGAAGATTTACTTTAAAGTAACTCTTTCTGATTATTTTTAATTCTTTGGGGTCAAATAGTCTTTCAATCACAAGCTAGATATAGGCAAACCTACACTTTACTTAAAAAATGTAATTTTGGAAAGCTTACCCAAAGATGGCTAGGAAGTTTTTATTTCTAGGGCTCAGTTATCTTTCCTGGTATTCCCAGTTTAGACAAATCATCTGGAAATAATGATTAACAAGAGTGCTCACAGAGTCTGAATAAGAGAGAATAGCTATGTTGCTTTTTTTTTTTTTCCTTTTTAAATATCTTCACTGGTCCTACTGTGTGTCATCAGGTAATAGTATAGAACAGCATAGGTTAGACTAAAGTGTATTTAAAAATATTAGTGTCTAGAAGCAATAATTGTACTATCCATTTTTCCCTCTTCCTTTTAATATTTATTTTCCTAACCATTTTTAAAGGAAAATTATTCCAGATTTTGTATAGTATTTATGTCAGTACGTTTTTGACTTGGCTACTCAGAACTTTATTTTTTATAAAAACACCTTGTTTTCGAAGAAATCTCTTGTTTTTTGACATCATTCTTAAACAATTCAGTATCTTTTATGAATTTCTAGCAGACTAGTAATGCTCTACTTTTTAGGAAATGAACTTTTCAAAATAAATGTCTATCTTCTGATTCACACACTTGTATATGTATATATAAATGTAAAGGTGTACGGAATATAGACATATATAGGTAGATATATAGTATGATTTTTTCCTTTTGCTCCACTTTTACTTTCCAGGGCACGTTCTCTTTCCTATCAAACTCTTTTGAAGGAGAGACTTTTGTTTACTTGACTTTCCAAGTTCTAAGAGCATTACACAGTCTTAGTTTGGCTTTAGTATGTATTTGATTCATTTCTGATTGCAGCAGACCCAAAGTTTCTGAATTCATGGGATTTATTTAAATTAATTTTTTAGAGTGTTCATTTATTCACAGATTCACTCATTATCATGTTTTTGAAGTACACTGTGTATCAGGCACTAAGTGCCACGTGGTGTGGGCCTTATTTCGTTCTCAGTGATATCATATGAAAATTGTCATCACAGAGGTATTGTTAATATTGGCAAGCACTTTTATCAATAACTTCAGCCTCAAATCTTTGCATGAAAAAAATATGAGGTCAGAGAGTTTTGTTCTGTTACCATTGTGTACAATGTGGGTGGTGCTGTTTTAGAGGCAAATGACTGTTCATTTTTTACTTTTAACTGTATAAATATAAATTGTCTAGAAGGCGAGGTGGGAGGCCAAACCTTGCATACTGTCCCTTCCAATATGTTTCTAAGTTCTGTGTAGCACTGCACAGACCACATTAGAATGCATTGGCCATCAAAGGGAAAAACAAGTGGTCCAGATAGATACTTTAATCCAAATTAGCTCTTTCAAAACAGCTTATATAGAAGGCAAACTAAACTATCTGTCACAAGCCGACCCTTTAGAGGAATAATGGGAATTGGTCCAGCAGATGTTGAACCAAGTAACTTAGATGTGGTTCACTTTGCATCTGGAGTTATTTGCATACAAAGCCAACAGGAAAGTTCAAACATTTTTCTCAAGACATTGGCAGAAAGAAACCTGGAAGACAGATGCCTTTTTGATTTCATGGTTCAGTTTTTCCATTCTCCATTCTCCTGGCCAGGAAAACCTAGGACAACAAATCGGTCATTTTATTAATATCCCATTACTCTCTTTGCTAACCCTGATTTTCCAGTCGAATCTGTGTTACACATCTATAAGAGTTCAGAACCTGAGTTCACATATTTTTGTTTGAGGAAGAATTGTGATATATTTCTTCAGATTAATCTGAAAAATAGGAATATAAATATTAACTGAATTTTACTTTGATCTATATTTGAGATAAAATTTTATTATAATAGGCAGCATGTATCATAGTGTTTAAAAATTTTCCATACCTTCTACTTTGTGTGTATATTAGACATTTTTACCAGGATTTAAAGTGGATTTCCATTCCAATATAATAATTTTGTAATCTTTATACCGATTATTTGAATAGAAGATTGGCAGACAGCTTCTTTTAGCTACTTCTGGTATTTTTTCTTAACTCCTAGGTTACCAACTCACCTTTGTTTTATCTGGAGCCAGTTTCTTTTTTTTTAAATGATCACTAAGGTGATAGCTTGTATAAGCTGTGAGTTATTACTGTACATGTATTAGTCTTTATGTGAATTTGCAGTAATTTATGTCAGTTCCTGTTTTCATTAATGCATAGAATGATCAGTGATATGTGTTACGACTTTGAAGATTAGGTTTATAATGTCGTTGGGAATCAAATCTCTCTGACTGGAATAAAGAGTTCTGCCTTTGCCTTGAACCAACTGTGTAACTTCACTGAAACCCAGTTATTTAATCGGCAAATTAAAGGACTAGATGATATCTGTGCATTCTTCCAGATTCTGAGTTCTAAGTTTAGTTTTCAGTTTTTTCCTGGTCACAGTGTCTGTAATATGAGTAGCTCTCACCAGGTAAGTCATACTCCTTGACTTGAACTGCGTGTCCCTATCGTCAGAGCACTGTTCTGACCTGCTACCCCTGCGCTGAAAACAGAACTATGAATGCGGGACACAAATGGTGATGTGAAGAGCTGTAACACTGAAGGGAAGCTTGGTCCTTTTAAATACGTTTTATTTATTATTGGTTACTGTTTAAACTGGTTTTTCTTACAGTATTTTCTGGTATAGTCTTTCATCAGTTCTGATTCTGAACTTGCTTTTAAAAGGATTGGTTTGGTTTTTAGGATGTTTTACAATACATTTTAAAAAATAAGCAATTTGAAAATAGAGTTGTAGGGATTTTCTCATATTACTAAAATCTCGAAGTCTTGGCAGCAAATTGTTTTTCTATAAGATTAAGATAGTGCTCTGCCTTTTTATTATCATAATCCTGAATTAGCAGGAAAAAAATCTTAGATCGTATTTGGGTCAGTAACAGGAGGAACAATTGCCTAGTGTTCTTGTGCTAATATATACGTGTCTGCAAAGCTATTCTTCTGAATTATGTTTCTGTGGCTTAAGAAAATAAACTTTTTATTGTTTTTGAGAGACAGGTAGACACATACATGTACATAGTATAAAAGGCAAGGAAGAAAAGGGAAATATTAATGGTATTCATTGAAAAATTTTTTATATTCTGGTCCTTCTTCCCAGGTATAACTTGTTTTACATTTTCCTTTTTAACCCTCCAGATATCTCCTGGGCACATAAAAATGTGAATGTATCCTTCTTTTTACACAAATGTCAATGTACTGTATATTACGGTGGATGCCCCCAAACTGGAATTTATTTATAAAAATTTGTGTATTCTGCCCTAGCTGGTGTGGCTCAGTGGATTGAGTGTTGGCCTGTGAACCAAGAGGTCACTGGTTCGATTCCCAGTCGGGGCACATGCCTGAGTTGTAGACCAGGTTCCCAGGACGGGGTGTGCAAGAGGCAACCACACATCAGTGTTTCTCTCCCTCCCTTCTCCTCTCTAAAATAAATAAATAAAATCTTTAAAAACATTTGTGTATTCTTACATGTTTAAACTTCAGTCACCTTCAATGCACGCTACATACCACTTTTCCCACTGCTCAATGACTTTGATGCTTTTAGTGCTTCTACCGTTTTTTGTTTCACAACTCTCCCACATTGGCAAAATGTTTCCCTTTGCAGATATTTTTCATCTGGGGAAACAAAAAAAAAGTCACTTAGGGAAAAATTAGGTGAACAGGGAGGCAGGGACATGGGGGTCATGCCATTGTTGGTCAAAAACTGCTGAACTCTCCGCGTGTTGTGGGCAGGAGTGCTCGTAAATCACCTATCATGAAATGGGCACATGTGTTGAGTCTTCAAAAACATTTACTGAGTGCTTACTCAAATTTTTATTTACGTTCACACTGAGATCATCTATTCTCCCCCTAAGTTCTTTACTAATACAAAAAAATATATATGCATCTTTATGTTTATAGCAGTGCTATTTACAATAGCCCAGATTTGGAAACAGCCTCAGTGCCCATTAGTTGATGAATGGATACAAAAACTGTGGTACATCTACACAATGGAATATTATGCAGCAGTAAAAAAGGAAGAAAAACCTCTTACATCTTGCAACATCATGGATGGACCTGGAGAAATTATGTTAAGTGAAATAAGCAAGTAAGTGAAACAAAAATACCATATCGTCTCACTTATATGTGGAATATAATGAATACAGTAAACCAATGAACAAAATAGTAACAGAAGCTTAGATACATAAAACAGACAGACAGATACTGGAAGAGCGGGGTATGGGATGAAAGATGGTGAAGGTTTAACCAAAGAATATTTATGCATAACCCATGGACATGGACAAAAATTTGGGGATTGGCTTGGGAAGATTAGAAGGTGGGACTGGGTGGAGGTAGAGAAAGGGAGAAGAAAGCAGGAACTAGAACAGCATAAAAAATAAAAATTAAAAAAATTCACTGAAGCTGAATCTGCATTCTCACAGCAATGCCACACAACAATGCCTCTCACAACAATGCCAGCTGGTACACTGATCCACATGGGTTCCTAGAACACTCACCTAGTGGAGGAAGCCTGTAGTCCAAGGGGCCCACCCTCCAGAAGATAATTCTGGTTTTTTTTTTTTTTTTGCCCTCTTGTACTTATACTAACACTTCTTGCCCTCCTCCCCAATATACAAATAGATGTCTTTACAGGAGTACTTTAGAGATCTTGTGAGTTCATTTTAGTGGTTGCATAGTACTCTTTGGTGTGGATATACCATTCTTTATGCAACCAGTTATTTTCCTCCCAGTTTCTTGCTGTTACAAAACGCGCATGAATATTCTTGTATGTATTTTCAGTGAAGCTGTTTTAATGTAGGCGATAATTTGTTTCTGTGAATTAATGGAAAGATTATTTAAAATTAATAGTTTATTTACTGATTTTATTAATATAAGTATAGGACAGACATCTCTAAATAATGTCAAACTTCATATTTATATGGTCACACATAAGACATTGTTGGTTGCCTACATTGAACATGATGGTAAGTTTATAAGTATATTTTTGATGTCCTTAGAGCTGATCATGGACAGATTTGTAGTAGCATGAATGGTTTAAGTGGCCTTTTGTTGTCTCATTGTATTTTTAATGTATAAAATAATGTTTATTGCAACATTTTTGATAATAGCTCCAAATTAGAAGCAACCCAAATGTCCATCTAAAGCAGAAGGTTTAATATTTTGGGATATTATATAGTAGAACACTCTACTCTTATAAAATTAACAAACAGTAGCTACACATAACATGAAAGAATCATGAACATAAATGCTGTCCTCACACTACCTTTAAGGGGTTAGTTTGAGGTCTCTGTTGACAAACTATTCTGCAGTTCAGATCCTAGTGCTGGAACCTGTGAAGCCTAGAGGGTCAGAGCCTCTGGTTAGAGTCCTGGGATTCTTGTGTTTTTGTCTTTGTTTTTGATACTCGTTGCCCCAGCCCCTCGCCTTTGGCGATCAAAAGCTTGTTCTCCATATCTGTCAGTCTGTTTCTGTTTTGTTTATTCATTTATTTGGTTTTTTAGATTCCTTATATAAGTGAAATCACATGATACTTGTCTTTCTTTGACTGACTTATTTCACATAGCATAATACCTTGTATGTTCACTCAGGTTGTCACAAATGGCAAGGTTTTATTCTTTGTTATCACTAAGCAATATTTTATTTATTTGTATCTCCTACGTCATCTTTGTTCATTGTTTTATTGATAGACATCTAGGTTGCTTCCATATCTTGACTATTACTAGTAATGCTGCAATGAACATAAGGATGCATATAACTATTCAAAATAGTGTTTTTGTTTTTTTCAGATAAAAACCAGGAATAGGGTTGCTTGATTGTATGGTAGCTCTATTTTTCATCTTTTTTTTTTAAAGATTTTATTTATTTATTTTTAGAGAGAGGGGAAGGGAGGGAGAAAGAGAGGGAGAGAAACAGCAATGTATGGTTGCCTCTCACATGGCCCTCACTGGGGACCTGGCCTGCAACCCAGGCATGTGCCCTGACTGGGAATCGAACCGGGACCCTTTGGTTCCCAGCCCGCGCTCAATCCACTGAGCTACACCAGCCAAGGGCTTTATGGTAGCTCTGTTTTTAATTATGAGGAATCTCAATACGTTTTTCCATAGTGGCTGCCCTAATTTACCAGCATTGTACGAGTGTTCCCTTTTCTCCATATCCTGGCCAGTACTTGTGTTTTGCTGGTTTGTTGATGATAACCATTCTGACAGGTGTGAGGTGATATCTTGTTGTGGGGACCTCCTCAGATGGATTGTGTTAGATATGTACCTTTAATAACGGCCAAGTAATTTTAGGATAAACAATATAGAGACTGCCTAACACACTTAGAAATTAGAACAGAAAGATGTTTGGGGTCATATTTTAGAAATGTGAATAAATAGCAAAGTTTTTAGCAAATCTTAATCCTGTAGAAAGTTTGCCTGCCTGACATAAAGGTTTACATCATTTTGTATCTGTCAAGTCTGAGGTCAGGATAGAATGGGTACAAGGTGATTCAGTTAATTTGGATAGAAATTTTAATCAATTTGGCAGATATCACAGAGTTGACAAAATGCTGTAATCAAGGATTACATATAATTTTGTTATTAAGAAACCCTTTAGCCAACTAAAGCAACTGTTTTCTTCTTCAGCCATTCCCTTAAGAGTTATGGACACAAAGCAAGTAGACCATGAAAATTTAGCAGATAGAATTATTTACTTATCTAGTGAATAAATATTTATTGAACTTAACCTTAGGTTCCTAAAGGAACAGTCTTATATTATTTTAAAGTTTTGGTCATATGATTTAAACACAAGTACTTTGTTTTGATGGAATGTTTGATGAAATTTATGAATTTCTTAAGTTTTTGAAGATAGAGTAGGTTTTCATTGGTTATGATCCTGTTTGAAGTCAGATTGTGAGACTATTTATATTATACCTTATCTGGTTTTTTTTTCTTCCTCCTAGAAACTAAGCATCTATTGTGTATTAAGTACAAGCAGAGCAATGGAAAACAAACAAGATAGTGCAGTGACTTTGTTGCATTAATATTTAAGGGGGCATAGGGTGTCAGATGGTTTAGTTGTATGTAGTCCAACAGCAGACTACAAGAGAAGGTGAAAAACAGAAGATTATTCTTCACAGGTCCTAGAGGAACTACATGGCATGCCTCTCGGGCAATAATTTTCAACCCTTTTCATCTGATGGCACCCACAAACTGTATACAGTGGTACCTCTGTGCTCATAGTCAGTTTGTTCCAGAACTTGTGACAAGTGCTGATACTGAGTACCGGATGATGAGGTATTTTCTTTTGTGGGGAGGCATCATGACTCATACAGGTTCTAGCATGTGTGACAAGTCCCAAGCAAGCACCAAGTGCTGGGACATTTTTTTCTCATCAAAATGCAACGAGTATAGGGTTTGACGAATTCTGAAGTCTAGGACTACTGAGGTATGACTGTAATTACTAAAATTCTGCAGCATACCAAAAAATACATTATTTTTGATTATCTGACAAGAAATAGGTATAATTTTGATTCATTCACACCAGACTGCAATTGTATTGGCTGTTGTTATTTATTTATTTGACAATCTAAAGGAAAAGAGGTCAGTGCCCCTGACTAAATAGTCAGGTATTAGAACACATGCTTTAAAAATTCTTGCGGTACACCTGTTGAAAATCACTGCTCTGGGGGCTACACAGGGAGGTCAAGTCAGAGTGTAGAGAGAGAGAGATGGGACCTGGGTACATGCTTTTATTGGGGTCCCTGGATGGAGTGCTTTGGGGTTTCTGGGCTAAAGCTGATCGATCAATTCAAAGCGAAAGAGTAGGGTTTTGGTAAGCTCTATAGGGTTCTCATAGGGGAAGGCCCTGGGAGGAAGACTGTTGATCATCGTGGCCGTTGGAGAATTCATATCCGCAAAATAACCAGAGAGCAAATTATTCAAGTTCAAATGTTCCACAGTCTGTATATTTATTTTTCAAGAATTAGATAATGGTACTCATTTGATTTAGGCTTTAATAAGTTAAGAATGCTTATTAAAATTTCTAGGAAAACCACCAAAAGAAGAGAAATAGTATATAACTTTCAAACTGATAAGAGCATAAGAAAAGGAAATAAAGTCAATTCAAAAAATGGTAAAAAAACAAAAAAGGAAAAGATAAAATGGCAGAATAAATAGAAAGGCAAAACTAGGATGATGGAAAAAAGAACCATATATGTACATCAGTAATTACATTAAAATATAAATGGACTAAGTATAGCAGTTCAAAGACAAGGAGAGTCGAACACAGTCTAGCTTTATGCTAGGTCTGTGTGTATGGAAAGGAGTTGTAAACCTTTTAATTGAAAGACATTTTCAGAGGTAATAGGAACCTTCTGAGTATTATAATTTAAAGGTCAAAATGTATATATAACACAAGTAAGGGACAACTAAAACAATGAAAAATTACTTTATTCAGAATACTTACAATGAATAAAGTAAGGCCTTGTATATTATCATTAAGTTGGTAATTTTTTTCTCCCTTTGATAATTCAATTATCCTATCAGTACAAAACAGTTTTTTAAACTGCAAATTACACCTAATTATCATGATTTAAGGATCACTGTGGGATAAGCACTATTCATTGTAGAAACTGAAATATATAAAAGAATGGAAGTTTTAGAATTATTGACAGTTTTACTAATCTTACCATAAGATTACTCTGAGTTGCTTATAACTCTAAATTGATTGAAATTACAGAATATCATCTTTATTTTACTGCCATTTTTGCTTTAGATTTGATATTTAAAATGTATTTACATAGCACATTTATTTTTCCCTGAAAATTAGTGCTTGTTTATCAGTATGTCTCTCTAGGGCATGAGGGTCAAACTCAATTTCACCGGGGGGCCACATCAGCCTCACAGTTGCTTTCGAAGGGCCGGGTGTAATTTTAGGACTGTGTTAAATGTAACTACTCCTTAACAGTTAAGCGAGAGCTCAGCGCTGCTGCTGGGTAGAAACAAGGTGCCGGGCCGGATAAAACAAGGTGGAGGGCCAGATTCGGCCCATGGGCCTTGTGTTTGTCACCTGTGCTCTAGGGTAAAATAAGCTCTTTTTGTTGTAGACGGGGTGGGGACACTTTATAGGCACATTTTGATAATCCCTCTTTCAGAAGTAGTTAAGCTACGTATTATTGATTCAGTTGTTTCTTTCTAGGTTACTCTTGTTAAATAGATTGAAGTCTCTGGTTTCTTTAGATTCTTGTAATCCACAGATCTCCCACTATTTGTACTTAGATTTCTATTAGACATTCAAAAGCAACATCCCAACGTAACTGAATTTGGGTTAACTTTCTGGTTGCCTTCCCTTGGAAACATGATGAAGTAGAATGTCATTGATGCAGGGCAGCACTGATTATATAAAAAAAGACCCTGATAGATAAATTCTGTCCTGTCTAGGTGCTCTGAAAATGAAGTATATGTACCTGTTTGGAAGCCATAGTTTTGGACTTGCTTAACTGTGTTAGTTCTTGTAACTGAACATGTCTGTTTTGAGACCCTGGTAGCTTTGCCCATGAGATTGCTTCAGGAGATGTTGACTCTTATGGAGTACACGGCTGGTTTCTGAGCCCAGGTGGACCTCACTCTGACCTGTGAAGATTTTGTCTCCTTGCACATGAGTTGTGACTTGGGTTGAGGTCAGGCACTAGCCCCTTTGTTTAGCCTGTGAGTACTTTTCTTCTGAAAGAGAAACTTCTGACATTGCTTATATGCTGTGTTTCCGTCCTATGTCTTGTAAGTGCGGCTGATGCCCCTATGGTCTTGGGTAGTTTAAAGGAGTTCAGGCGTCTCCTTGGAAATAAGACGTCTCGTTGGCATTGCCACATCCAGACGTGCACTCGTCCTCTTCTGTCCCTGACCTTTTCCACCAGCAGCCGTCCTCTTCTCAGTTGTTGGCACCCTCAACCTTCCATGCACTTAGTCAAACACTGGAGTCATCCTCGGTTCCCCTTTTGTCCTCTTACACCCTACGTCCAGTCTGCCAGGGACTCCTGTTACCTATCCTTTCAAAACATATACACTGTTCTGTTGCTTCTTATAGACGCCACTCTTACCAACCTGGTTTGAGGCACCATCATTTCTTGACTGGATTCCTAAGAAAGCTTACTAAACATAGCTCATGTAGTCTGTTGGTCCCCACAGCAATCTATTCTCAACACAGCTACCATACTGATTCTTTTAACACATCTCTACCCATAACTCTACATCGGCAAGCAGAAGTTTCTCAAACTAATTTTTTTGTGTGTGTGTGTCAGAAAACTCATTTCTGAAGCAGGCATTTCTCCCAAATTTTAGGATATTTTCTAGGTGTATATTTGTTGTAGCACCAAAAAACTTAGTTTTCTTGATAAAAAGTTAGTGTTCACAGATAGCTTTTATGGGTGTCTGATACAAATTAGGTTTGATGGACTTTCTAACACTCCCTGCTTTCATCGTTTATGATTAGTATTCTTTTTTGTGTTTAATGGCTATCTATAGTAACAGTAATTGGCAGCCTGTCCTTTTTGACCTCCATAAACATGGCCCAGATTTACTTAGTTTTTGTGAATTGTGAATCCTGGGGTGAAAGTAGCACAGTTTTATTCATGGTCACCAATGAGGATTAAATAAAAGGTTATTTACTCTGAAATAATGTGTTTTACTTATTTATTTTTGCCAGTTTTTTTGTACTACTCCCTATGAAATGGCATATATTAACTATCTCCTTA
>PVJI01017418.1:0-35697 GCA_004026765.1 Micronycteris hirsuta
ATTGGGTCCACTCTTAATTATGCAGGTGTTCTTAGATGATTACTTGGAAGGACTTTTTTGCGGCAAGCATTTAGAAATATATAATCTCTGAGGTCAACAGCTACCAAGGACTTCCTTTATCATACTTTATATCAAATATTATTTTAATATTGGCATATTAATAAACTTGTACATTTGCTTTGTTTCATATTTTACCAACAGATAGTAAATGTATATAGAATTTGCCTTAATCATCCTAGCATATTTTTAAATGTTATACTGATCTCTCCCTGTTACCTGGTTGAAACGATGCTTTATTATAAGCACCACTGTTTTATGACATAATGCCATTTGTCTGTTGTAAATTTTCATCTTGACTTTGTGAAATTAGGTCATGAACTTAGTGAATACCGAGAGTCCCTGGACACTCAGGGTTGAATTACACATGCTGATACCAACACTGCAGCTTGGACACCTCATCAACGCAGTTAACTACACAGGCTGTGGTCTCTGTGTCTTTGCATTCTAATAAAATACAAACACATTGATTTGAAAAAACAGTACTAAATTCTTGTTTACGATTTTATGTTTAATTTATATTCTGCTGCACATTAAAAAGACAATTAATTTTTTTTTTAAATTGGGGATGGAATGGTTATGGTAGGTAGCAGCTAGAAACGACTGACCAGAGGGAAAATAAAGCAGGGCCCCGCCATTACGATCTAATACAGAACTTAAAACAGGGGGCTAGAAACAAAGGGAAGGAAGTCGTGCTTCTCCAATTAACTCAGCAGTCCTGAGCCTGGTCAGATGAGATCATCAGGTGTTCGAACAAATCACAGACAGAGGTAATGCAGGGGGCGGGAGTCCTTGAGACTCTGTGCTGGAACAGAGAGCCTCTGTACCAATTTCACTAAGACAAAGAACATTTAGAAGCTAAGAAAGAAAGCCTTTGTAGCTGTACAATATTCCCAAGGTTTAGAGGGGAAGAAAGAGGGGGAACCTAAAAGCTGGTGAAGGTATATAACCCCTGAACACTAACAGTTGGTGCACTCAGCTAATCTCTAGCTTGTAGCCTCAGCTCAAGTGTATAGTGTTAGGACCCGCAAGTTTGATAAGGGTCAACAGCAGACCACCAGACTGGGGCCAGCAAGAACAAGGAGCCGTAACTAGGGCAACGACCCCTTCCCCTGAAACTTCTGCCCCGAGAAGATAGGGCCTACCCACCTCCCCTTGGAGGAGGAGTGGAATTCCTGCTATGTGCTGATTATGGACTGTTTAGCTTTGAAATTTTCCCTCCTAGGTAAGCATAACTGTTGTATACTCCACCCTTCCCGTGCGCGCCAATTTCCCTATATAAGGACCTAGCTGTAAGCGTTAGGCGCGCCTCTCATCTGCAGCCCCTGTGGGCGCTATGTCTCCAGACACCCTGAGAGTTCGTCCCTGCGCGGGTAAAGATTTGGCCAATAAAGTAGTATTTTTAAGCCCAGAAAGTCTCTAGTATTTGTACTCGCGATCGTGGGATATAACATATAGAACAAACTTACTGACAAACTTATTAACAATTTTATTTCCTCTATACGTAAGTCATTTAGACTAGCTAGGTGCCTACCTGTAGTTTTGTGTTTATGTGTATTTCATAAATAAACTTGCTTTCTCATTTCTGCTACACGTATTTATCTCTCGATTAAATTGGCCTCTTGCGAGCAAGACAACAACTGAGGAACAAGCTCAGCAAGGGGAACCTCCTGACTTGGGCCTCTCCCTGTTAACAGAATGCAATTAATAAAATATTCTACTTTTAACTAAGGCGCCATATGTAAGTTAAGAGCACAGATGCTGGAATTTCTCTCCAAATCCTTTCTCTACAATTTACTAGCTGCAGTATGCATTTGAAAAAGTGACTTAATCTCCTTAGTTTCACTTTCTTACCTGTGTACAGTCAGACCTCAGTTCTCAAATGTCTCCTATCTTGAACAATTCAATTCTCAGCCCAGTTCAGTTGTTCATGGGAAAAAAAAAAAAAATGTCTTGATCATTGAACAAAACTTCAGTTCTCAATTTGACAATCGTTTCATGCTGATACCTGTATGATCATAAGATCAGCCATGCATCTCTCAGGCAACCAATGAGAGAATGCATGAGTGTCAGTATGATTCAGTTTGGGAACAAATTGCTTCTCTAACAACATTCGGGAACAAATTAAATTTCCAGAAGCCTGTTTGAGAATGGAATTGTTTGAGATGGGAGAGGTTTGAAAACCAAGGTTTGAGTGTATCATCATGAAAGGGTTGTCAGGTTAAGAACTGAAGTTTTGTTTGACAACCGAGACTTACTTTCCATGTACGACTTGCTTAAGAACCTAAATAGTTCCAGAGACGGGATGTTTGAGAACCAGGATTTGATTTGTATTTGACTTAGGAGGCACAATTCTTAAAAATCACAGATGGGTAAAATAAGATGAAACAGGATAATTCACTGTTTAAAGCTTGACCAAACTTGTTAACAGAAGAGACTAATATAATTAAAACTATGGAATAATTTTAGTCATAAAAATGTCAGATGCTCAAATCCAAAATAAAGTAACAACAATGGAATGTAATAATACATTAAAAATAAAGCTATTTTATTATGAAGCAGGTATTTTCCAGAACTGTGATAATTGATTAATATTAGGACATGTATTTATATAGTATACCATAACAGCAATTAAATAAAAATCATTGATAGTCCTAAGAGATATTAAAAAGATCTTTGATTACATTCATCATGCATCAACCATTAAATTATGAGTGAAGATAGAATAATATTTCTCAAAATGATAAAGAATATTAGTCATAAAAAGTATCAACATAACATATAGTAAAGTATTATGTTTTCAAGTGATTTTTTTTTGTTTAAACATTTCAACTACTTTTTATTAAACCCGAATTTAAAACTTTTAAATCCGTAATGCAGACTTCAACGTCCTTTGATTGGGTTTAGCACCTTGTCAGTGTTATCTCAACATTCTCCCGTTTTCGCCGCATTCTCTCCTGGGCCTTAGGACCATCACTTGTGTTGATCTCTTTTCCTATAGTGCTGGGCTCTCCTATTGATAAAATCTAAGAAAGGAATGCCCACAAAGACTATCAGCCGACTTCTCAAAAGAAATCTTACAGGCAAGAAGGGGCTGGGAAGAAGTATTCAAAGTCCTGAAAGGCAAGGACCTAAACCCAAGATTACTCTATCCAGCAAAGCTTTCATTCAGAATGGAAGGGCAGATAAAGTGCTTCCCAGATACAGTCAAGTTAAAGGAATTCATCATCGCCAAGCTCTTATTATATGAAATGTTAAAGGGATTTATCTAAGAAAAAAAAAAGAAGATCAAAAACTATGAACATGAGGGACAAACACCATATGATCTCACCTTTAACTGGAACATAATCAACAAAAGAAAAAAAACAAGAAAAACATAACCAGAGACACTGAAATTAAGAACAGTCTGACAGTGTCCAGAGGGGAGGGAGGAGGGGACAATGGGGAGAAGGGTTTTCAGGAACCACTATAGAGGACACATGGACAGAACCTAGGGAGAGGAGGGAGGCAGGGAAGGGAGGTGGGGTTGGAGGGGGTAGGGGGAGGGGAGGGGAAAGGATGCAGACAACTGTAATGGGAAAACAATAAAGTAATTATTAAAAAAAAAACTATGAACAGTAAAATGAAAACAAACTCACAACTATCAACAACTGAACCTAAAAAACAAAAACAAAAGCTAAGCAAACAACTAGAATAGGAACAAAATCACAGAAATGGGGATCACATGGAGGGTTATCAACGAGGAGGGGGAGTGGGGAGAATGGGAGAAAAGGTACAGGGAATAAGAAGCATAATTAGTGGGCACAAAATAGCCAGGGGGTGGTTAAGATTAGCATGGGAAATGAGAAGCCAAAGATCTTATATGTACAACCCATGGGCATGACTAAGGGGGAGAATGCAGAAGGATCGTGTGGTGCAGAGTGGAAGGAAATAAAGGGAAGGAAAAATGGGACAACAGTAATAGCATAATCAATAAAATATACTTAAAACTGTCTAACAATTTCAGTTTCTAGAGAAATGAGCTGTGGCCACCCAGATTAATGAAATCCTCTAGTTATTCGCTAGTTTGTCAGCAAGTCCAACTTTTTCTGACATTGTTGCAATTCTACTCACAATTTCTCTATTTCCTGTTACACTAATATGTCTACAGAGATACAAGTCATTAGGTTTATCCAATGACACAGGTTTTGAGGCCTAAAGGTTACATTTATTATTCTAATTGGTGATTCTTTATACTATAATTATTCAAGGGAGACAAGACATGGATGATGAGCTTTGACTTTTTTTTCATATATAACAAGAAAAAACAATTATTTTGAATTCTTTGTCAGAAATTTCATTGATTTTCATTTCTTTGGGGTCAGTTACTGGAGCTTTGTTAGTTTCCTTCATTGGTGTCATATTTGTCTGATTCTTTATGAGCCATGTAGGCTTGCATTGGTGTCTGTGTTTGAAGGAGCAAATACCATTTGCAGTTTGTATAGTCTGGTTTCAGATTGTTTTCCTTTCAGTTTTCTGGGCTGATGAGATTACCTCTAGAATCATAGCCATGATGGGTTGGAACTGGGTCACAGAAGCAAGGTCACAGAAGCTAGGTTACAGCAACACTAGAGTCTGTTGCTGGCATCACAGTGGTGTTCATGGTTGGTGGCCCTGTTACGAGGGGTGTGAGAGTAAATCCTATGTGGTCCCTGAGTGAATGCTACTGCTTCCATAACTTAATAAACACTAATAATACCTCGTGGACAAGTGTCTTCCCTAGGGCCCACAGTTGAGTCTGCAGATAGAGGTCTGCCATCCATTGTGCAGATGTGTATGGCTGCTGAGTGGGTCCCTGGGAGGGCACAGCTGGCCCTTGACCAAGGCTGAGAGAAGCTGGAACTGAATTTAAGAACTGCCTCAGGGTCCACTTCCCAGGTTGAGGTCTGTAGATCTAGTTCTGGTAGAACTGATAGGCAAGTCTCTTTCTGGGTTCCTGGGTAGACAGGACGGCTTCCTAACTGCGGCTGAGAAGAGCTGGAGCTAAGTTATAGGATGTTTTCCAGGATCCACCATCAGATGAAGATTGGCTGGCCTAGTAACTTGTGAGGGCGCAAATGGCAACATCTCCTGGTGGGACCCTGGACTGGCAGGACTGCTCATACTCTATGGCTGAAATTGGCTGAAACCAAGTATAAGGCCATTTCAGGATTTCTGGGCATGTAAATGGGAAAACATCTTACTGGGTCCCTGGGTCAGCAAGGCCCTAAAACTCCATTAGAAGGCCATTTCAAAATCTAGAGTCAGACCAAATTATGTAGGTTTTCCTCCGGAGACTGACTTTTCTTCTACAAAGCAATTCTGATAGGAAGCAATTTCTTAATACAATTAGGGGTTAATGATCTAAAACTGAGCTTAGGTATTTATGTTGGTTGATCTGTCTTTATTCTATTTTGATGCACTTCATTTCTGAAGTAAAGCCCTTTGAGGACCACTCTGAAAGACTTAGATATTTAATAAGGCCGCTCCTCCTTTTCAAGCCTAAACTGAGTATTTATCCAAAGTTGTAGGTAAGGAAAGCCCTGGTCAGCTCTACATCCTCTTGTCTGCCCATTCTCCTGCTTCTTTCTAATTACAAATTTTGTAAGTGAGGAAAGAGGTTTTTATATATTATATTCAATTCTTCAGGTCCCTGAGTAATTTAGACTCAAAAATATGCGCTGTGGTGATTTCAACATATTTTTCTCACTGTGTTCTTCTGAGTGTTAATGTTAAATAAACTATTTCAGCATTGCTGGAAGAAGGATCTCTTAGAACAATGTTATGTTTCCCTTTAAAATAACCTAACTTTGTCCTGACCAGTGTAGCTCAGCTAGTTGGGCATAGTCCCACAAAGGAAAAGGGTGCTGGTTCAATTCCCAGTCAGTGCTCATGCTGAGGTTGTGTATTAGGTCCCAGTCAGGATGGGTACAAAAGGCAACCGATCAGTGTTTCTCTCCCTTTCTCTCTCCCTCCCTCCCCTTCTTTCTAAAAATAAATGAATAAAGTTTTAAAAATATAAATATGACCTTCATACTTGACCTAAGTCTTCTAGAATATCTCACTTTAATTTTATCTCACTTTTAATTTTAACTTATTTAATTTTAATATGTATGCATATCTAAACAAAGAAGTTGGATTCAATTGTTAAGCATGCATTCAAAAAATACTTTGTCTTCTTAACATTTTATATGATAATGTTAATATACTTTAAAAGTTATTTTCTAGCAATTCCAATATATCTATAATATAAACCTCTACTTTATATGATAATTTTATTATATTTTATTTTTATTGAATTTATTGAGATGACATTGATTAATTATATAAGTATATAATTCTATGTTATATCATCTGTATATTGCATTGTGTGCTCATCATCCAAAAGTCAAGTCTCCTTCCATCACCATATATTTGACCTCCTTTACCCTTTCTTACATCATCCTATCCCCCTTCCCCACTAGTAACCACCACACTGTTGCCTGGGTCAGTTAGGTTTGTTTGTTTGCTTTACATGTATGTTGCTTTCTATTTTGTATCCTGCATATGAGTGAAATCATTCTTGTTCTTTCTGTCTGACTTATTTCACTTAGCATGATACTCTCAAGATTCAACCATGTTGGCGCAAATGGCAACATCTCCTCTTTTCTCTTGCTAAGCAGTATTTTATTACATAATACACCACATTTTCTTTATCCAATCACCCATCAAATTATGTCTTGGCCACTGTGAATAATGCTGCAGTGAACATAGGGGAACATATATCTTTATGAAGAAAAGTTCTCAAAATTTGGGAGTAGATAACCAGAAAAGGGATCGCTGGGTCATATGGCAACTCTAATTTTAATTTTTTTGAGAAACCTCCGTACTGTTTTCCATAGAGGCTGCACCAGTTCCCAGCACCCCCAGCAGCGCAGGAGAGGTCCCTTTGCTGCAGGCCCTCTCCCAGCCTTGTAACTGTTTGTCCTGTTGATAATCGCCACTCTGCCAGGTGTAAGGTGGCATCTCATTGTAATTTTGATTTTCGTTTTCCTAATAGCTAGTGAAGTTGAGCATCTTTTCATATATTTGTTGGTCATTTGTATGTCTTCTTGGGAGAAGTGTCCATTCAGGTCCTCTATCCCTTTTTTAATTAGATAGTTTGATTTTTGTTCCTGAATTGCATGAGTTCTTTTTATATTTTGGATATCAACACCTTATCAGAGGTATTATTTGCAAATATATTCTCTCATTGTTTGTTTGGTTTTATTTTTTAATTAATTTGTTTTTATTGTTTATTCTACTACAGTTCCCTCCTTTTCTCCATTTCCCCTCTACCACCCAGCCCTATTCTCTCCCCTCCCTAACTCAATCCCCAGATTATTGTCCCTATTTATGGGTTGCACATAAATTTTCTTTAGTTAACCACTTCACCATCTTTCATTCTGTTCCCCTCCTGCTTTCTGGCAGCTGTCTATCTGTTTCATGTATCTAAACTTCTGTTACTATTGATATTTTGTTCATAAGTTTATTTTGTTCATTAGATTCCACATGTAAGTGAAATCATTTAGTATTTTTCTTTCACTGACTGGTTTAATTCACTTAGCATAATATTCTCCGGTTACATCCATGCTGTTGCAAAATGTCAGAGTTTCTTCTTTCTTACTGCTGTGTAGTGTGGTTTTCATCAATGAACCAACAAACAACAACTGGCAAGGATGTGAAGAGACGACACTTTTGTTTAGTTTTACTATCAGGCAGGACCAACCCAGGGACCCCAGCTACTTTCTCACCCCTGCAGTATTCCATTGTGTTTTCATACCACAGCTTTTTCATCCACTCATCTACTAATGGGCACTTAGGCTGCTTCCAAATCTTGGTTATTGTAAATAGCACTGCAAATGAACACAGGGATGCTTGTGTTCTTTTGCATTAGTGTTTTAGGTTTCTTTCGATAAATTCCAGAAGTGGAATTGTAACAGGGTGCAGCTAAGGATGGGGCCCCAAATAGGGATTTGTAATGGGGTCCAGAACTCAAGATGTCCAGGAAATATTAGAAAAATACATATAGAAAGTTCTCACCCCCACAAGTCTAAGCTGGGGAGATAGGACGCCTGAAACAGGGCCATTCAGAGTCATTTTGTATAGCAGCAGCTTTGCAGCTAACCTCTGGCATGGTCATTTAACATATCTATAATCTTTAACTGGTTTTATAGATATGTTAAATATTGGTGGCCATGCTTTGAGCCAGGGGGATGGAAGTGACTTCCACCCAAGATGTAACTGGGAGGCAACTCCCCCTGGTTCAGCACATGCGTGAGAGCTTGGAGATAATTGTCTCCATGCCATGGAGCCACACCTGCCCACAGTTACCATGGCAGCCCAGTAACGCTGGAGGAATATGAAATTCTGGCAGGTGTAGCTGATTGAAGGAGGAGTCAGAAATGGGGCTGCAGAGGAAGATTGGCATGAGTATTTAAACCCAGCCGTGGAAGCCATGCCAAGGGGGGATCATGTGGTTTTGGGGGAGTGGGGACCTCTTGGCTGGGGCAAGAGAGAGGACCACATGGCTTTGGTTTGCTCCTTTTGCCACGTGGCTTAGGAAGCAGGAGAGACTTTGCCGGGAAGAAAAGGGGTGAAAGGACTCTTGCTGGTGGGCCATGAGAAGGTGCCACATGGTTTTGGATAAACTGGAGATCGCCACAGCAACACAACAGATGGTGCTGGAACCGAGGGGCTGCCTGAACCACGGACTTCTACTTCTTTTTCCTGAGATACGGTACCCTGGACTGGGCAGAGGGGAGAAGGAAGGTCTGTGTGTGTCTGTGGGCATTCTAAAGGACTTTAGTATTTTAATGAAGACATTAAGTCACTGCTTTAAGTCTGTATAACTTGTAAATAAATAATTCCTTTCCTTTTCACCAATCTCTGACATTGAGAGAAGTCTTTCCTCTGGCAGTGGGCATAGCAAACCTAGTTAGGGGGAGAAACTCCTGGAGAAAAAAGAGGGGTCCTTTTGGCAATAGTATATCATACACCCCCCGGGTCTGTTCTGTAACAGAATCACTGGGTAATAAGGCAGTTTCATCTTTAATTTTTTGTGGTTAACTCCATACTGCTTTCTTCAGTGGCCACAACTGATATTTGACAAAGGTGGCAAGAGCATACAAGGGACCAAAGACAGCCTCTTCAATAAATTGCCCTGGCTGGTATAGCTCAGTGGATTGAGCACGGGCTGGGAACCAGAGGGTCCCGGTTCGATTCCCAATTAGGGCACATGCCTGGGTTGCGGGCTGGGTCCCCAGTGAGGGCCATGTGAGAGGCAACTATACATTGCTGTTTATCTCCCTCTCTGTCTCCCTCCCTTCCCCTCTCTCTAAAAGTAAATAAATAAAATCTTTAAAAATAAATAAATAAATAAATAAATAAATAGTGTTGGAAAAAACGGACTGGTACATGTAAAAATAAGAACTAGGCTAACAACTTACACTACACACAAAAATAAACTAAAAATGGATAAAAGGACTTCTATGTGAGTTGCAAAGCCATAAAAATCCTAAAAGAAAGCATAAGCAGTAAAATCTTAGGTATCTCATGTAGCAATATTTTGCTGATATATCTCCTAAGGCATTGGAAACAAAAGAGAAAACTAACAAATGGGACTACATCAAATTAAAAAGCTTCATATTATTCTATTGTGTAAATGTACCACAGTTTTTTGATCCACTCATTTACTGATGGGCCTCTATGCTCTTCCTGGCATTTGCCTATTGTAAATTGTGCTGCTATGAACATTGGGATACATAGGTTCTTTTGAATTGGTGTTATAAGCCAGACAGTGAAAGACAAATATCATATGATCTCACCTACAAGTGTAACCTAATCAACAAAACAAACAAGCAAAATAGAATCAGAGACATGGAAATAAAGAACAAAGTAACCAGAGGGGAGGGTGGAAGGGGGTAATGAATGAAAGGAGGGGAAGAAGTGTCAAGTCAAGGGACATGCACAAAGGATCCATGGACAAAGACAACAGGGGGAGGGGTCGAGGATTGGGTGTGGGAGGTGGGGGTTGGGTAGGGCAGGGGAGAGTGATGGGGGAAATGAGGACAACTGTAATGAACAACAATAAAAAATAAATAAAACCTGAATAATATTTCATTGTTCGTATATAGCACATTTTGTTTAAAAATTCAAAAGCGTTAGCACAGCTAAAGAAACCATCAGCAAGACAAACAGGGAAACCACTGTAAGGAACATTCTTGCAAATGATACATCTGATAAGGTTTATCTCCAAAATATACAAAGAACAAATACAACTCGACACCAGGGAGACAAACCCAATTAAGAAATGGTCAAAAGTTCTTAATATACACTTCTCCAAGGAGGACATACAGAGTTTCCAGAGACGTGAAAAGATGCTTAATGTCACATCAATCACCAGAGAAATGCAAATTAAAACCTCAGTGAGATATTACCTTAAACCTGTCACAATGGCTTTCATCAATAAACTAACAAATAACAACTGTTGGCAAGGATGTGAAAAGAGGGCACTTTCGTTCGGTTTTACTGTGAGGTAGGACCAACCCAGGGACCCCAACTGCTCTCTCATCCCTGCCTGCTTGCTGCCTGTTCTGGCCCATCCTGTTTCTGCTCTGAAACCTCCCCTGGCACTGAAGGGCCTCCTGGCACCTTAAGTCTTTGTTCTCCAGCATCTCATCTCTTTGCAAAACCTTCTGACTTACCCTGCCAACCCAATCTCCAGCTCTGCACAGAACTCCCCAAAGCAGAACAGTGCCTATGTTTTCGTGACTTCAGTCTCCTTTCTGGTGCCCAGAAACAGCAGCTGCAATGTACAAAAATCTACTGCATTCCTGTATATTAAAAAAGACATTTCAGAAAAAAGAAATGAAAACAATCCGTTTGTAGTTGTGACAATAAAAATAAAATACATAGGAATAAACTTAACAAATAATGTGAAGGACCTATACACTGAAAACTACAAGGCATTATTGAAGAAAATTGAGCAAGACACAAAGAAATGAATAGATATTTAATGTTCATGAATTGGAAGAATCAATGTAGTTAAAATAATAATATTACCTAAAGCAATATACAGATTCAATACAATCCCAATCAAAATCCCAGTGGCATTTTTAAATGAAAGAGAACATATTACCAAATTTGTATAGAACCATAAAAGACCCAGAACAGGCAAAGCAATCATGAGAAAAAAAGATTGTTTTAGGCAACATACATCATTGACTTCAAGTTACATTGCAAACCTACAGTAACCAAAACAATGTAGTATTATCAGAAAAATAGATATCAGACCAATAGAACAGAATTTAGAACTCAATAAACCCACATGTATATGGACAACTAATTTTTGATAATGGAGTGTGAAACATACAATGGGGAAAAGAAAGTCTCCTCAATAAATGGTTCTGGGAAACAGTCATTTTATTTTGTGACTTCTAGAAGTTAATTTATATATATTGTGTCCAGAAAAAGTCTAGTCATTGTTAATATAACAAATGATTTGTGTGAAATCAATGTACCCTGGCAGCTAAGGTGAGTGGAGTGGAATGTACATGCCTGAACAATGACAACTTCACGGTACTAGTCGATGGGGGCGGTAGATGCACTTGAGTGAACTTGTGTACTCCATGGCCACCACATTCAAAATGAAGGAGCATTAAGTTTGAACGTTCCTCCACAGAAACTATTCAGGCGATTCAGAAGGCCACAGCTGTGGGCAACTGGTGGTGACTTGCAGCTTCATCACAGCAATGCAACTGCTCACACATCACATCTCACGCAGAGATTTTTGGTGAAAAATCAAATCACCCATGTGACTCAGTTCCCCTACAGCCCAGATTTGTCACATTGTGACTTCTGGCTTTTACCAAAACTAAATCACCTTTGAAAGGGAAGAGAGTTCAAAACATTGATGAGGTTCATGAAAATACAACGGAGTAGTTGATGGGGTCCCCAACGTCCCTACTTTGAAGGGGACTGAGGTGTCATTGTCCTATGTACAATGATTTTTGTATCTTTTATCTTTTTCAATAACTGCCTCTATTTTTCATATTATATGTCTGATACCTTCTGGATGGTCATATATGTATGTGTATGTAAGTGTATATATGTATACATGCACATACATGCATGTACATACATGGAACAAACAAGCTATACTTACCTCTCAGTTACTACCATGGATTCTCTTTATTCTGCTTAAGAAAAGCTAAAGGAGGGGTAGGTAAGTAAATTGTTGAGGTTGTGTAGGAGTATATTTCACAAAGCATCACTGAATTACCACGATAGAAATATTTGTGAGTCTAAGTTACTGAAGTCATATTATTGAATTTTATAGAGATAAAGACTAGAAAATTAATTGATATATGGCATCTCTTTTCTCATTAAAAAATGTGGTGATTATAAAGACATTGGAGAGCATAACTAAGGCCAGGAAATGAGTTTGTCATTTGTCTGAGCCCTATGACATTTTTGAGGGAGAAAATGCGATATAATTTTTACTTTCTTTTATTTCTTCATTTTCAGACAACATTACTAGTGATGGAATATAGGAAATAAAATTTTATGATATAATATCAACTAGGATAAATGAAAGCTGGACCCAGAGAAAAGGGGTAGGCACTAAAATGCTGAGGGTTAATTGCAGAGTCTTAGTAGCAGTTATGTAATAGTGACCCCAATGTTCTATAGCTAAAAAATCCCCTAATCTAAGTAAGTGGTCAGCAATTCATGCCAGAATATGGACATATTTTCTTCAAGAACATAATATTACTGTATAATAAAATATATTATCACAACAAATCATAATAAAATTGCATCAAATAGTGTAAAAGTTATATAGGTAACATTGGTCAAATTTATCTATTATTTACTTCCTTTCAATCAACTTTTGTTGAAGTTGTTAAAGAGAATTTATAGATTTAGGTTTATGTCTGTGCTGAGGCCAAATCGTGATAAATGTGCACACCAAAGAATTTTAAAGTTGAAGATGTTCTTTTAATCACACTGATGTCAGCCTCATCAGTAAAGGTATCTCTAAGGAGGTAGTGTCAGACTCATTATATATTGTATGCTAACTTATTTATTCATTTACTTTCTGTCTCCCTATTTCCATTATAAGCCACACGTGGAAAGAGATTTTCCATTGTTTTCTATTGTGTCCCCCTGTCTAGAAGAGTGTCAAGCATCCCATGTGCCCTCCATAAACGTTCATTCACTACACTGAAGATGGTATTTTGTGTACTCAGTAAATGAAACTTTTTTTTCTATCAGAATTACTATAAAAAAGGACAATTTATGCAGTTCAGTATGCTCAGTATGATGGGATTTTGGGGGTGCAATTGTGGCATTAGGTAAGACTCAAGTGACTGAATGCATCCATTGTGAGATATAGTAAGTGTCAGACATCTAACCTGCAGGTGAGATAGATTAATGGCAGGCAATTTACAGTTAACGTTAGCCACCCAAATCATCCGAATTAGTTGATACATCTTCCTTGTACTTAGTGACTTGTTGTTGATAAGACAGTTTCTTTATTCCAAATTAATCACCATGATCTGTCTTCATCCACGTTTTGTACTCCTACGATTCTCTTGTAGTAGTCTTTAGCTTCTTTGGCAGAATAAATAAAGCAGTGAAATATACACTTTTCTATGTGAGAAGGATGGCAGTTGGAAATGTTTTAAACAGAACATACCACTAAGTTTAGAATATTCAATTAAATTTTAAATGAAAAATTTACTGGTGGTGCTGTTTTTCATGGAAATATTGGGCAAACAAAAAATCTTTCACCATCAATTTTCTGCCTGTGTATATGTGTGTGTGTGCACAGGTGGGTGTCTATGTCAGTTTGGAAAATGTTAGTCAGTGGGAGATCAGATAATTTGGAATAGAGAAAAGGCCAAAATAAATATTTAAATATTAGTGTTCTAAGACCATTTTGAAAGTCTTCCTAATTTGGAATATATCCCATGGTCCTATTGAGTGTTTTGGCCTTACTGGGTTAATAGGATCATTAACTTCATTATTTCTTGTTGTTTCTTACTTATTTTTTAATTCTAAGAAACTGTAGTTCCTGGAGGAAAAATCTTCTGGTCAAATACACACACACACACACACATCACATGCATATATGTGTGTATATATATCTACACAAATACACATCTATTTAAAAATATGTATATATTTAAACAATACTTATTTAAATGTATAATACATATAATTATATAATATATATATGTATTTAATACGTATATATGCATGAACACATATTATTTATTTAACATATGCTATGTATACACATAGTTAAATATGTATATATTATACATTAACATATATTTAAGTATATATAAATGTTTATACATATATAATATTAAATATATAAATATGTGCATATTTATACATATTTATGTGTATACTTGTATAGAATATACATATGCATTTTTATATAAGTATATATGTATATATGCATATACATACCATATTCTCCATTCACACATATTCCAAGTTCATTGTTCATCTACTTTTTTTTTTCCTTTCCATTTAATCTCCATTTTCTGATACATCAACAGCAGCGGGCTTTCCTTTGTTATTTGGTTAAATCTAAACTCTTCTTCAGCATCATGTTTAGTGGTGTTATTTCAGCTTCATTTAGCAAGTTTCCTTTCATGATGGTGTGTCTCCAATGTGTTATATTTTGTTCATTTATTTAATCTATTTGTCAGCTCAGGATATTTGTTGATAAATTGCTAGAATATTCTGTCTGTGTATGATTGTGATATTTTCTGATTGAATACCTCCTCTAAAATAGCACTTACTTTAATCTTATGCTTAAAATTTCCAATTACAAAAATTTTTAGGTATGAAATTCTGGTAATTGGATTTCTTGTATCTGCAAAAATAATTTAACCATTCACATTAAAATCTCAGTTGTTAAAGTTTTGCAATATATTTGTGAAGCTTCTAGTAATTGGGTAAATAATGACTACAGTCTTCAGATTTGATTGACTCTTCTGAAAGTTATGTAAACCAACTCCTTGACTGTATTTATTATTTTGTTTTAGAGTTACTATTCTAAGAATTCCCTGATTACTTGCCTTCATAAGCACAGGAAAAAATATATGGGAAATATATTATGTAATAATATCTAGTTTGGGAAAGTTTATTAACATGTAGCTCATGAATATATGTAGTACTCAAAATATATTAACTTTGCTTAGTCATAAGCTTTTGAGAAATTATATGCATGTCACCTTTAAAAGAAATGTATACTATATAATATTCAATTCCTATTCTTATTATATATTTCACAAAGTATATATACATATACATGTGTATAATTGTATCCAACAAACTACTGATTCATGCAACAAAGAGTCTCAAAAGCTACGTGCTAAATTAAAGAAGACAGACACAAGAGTACCTTCTATATGATTTTATTTCTATTAAAATGAAAACTCAGTTATACTGCAGAAGTCGATCACTATTTGCCTGATATCAGAAATGGTAGGAGCAGGAATGGATTGTCTATGGGCACAAATGATTTTTAGAAGGAAATACAATAATATTTAACTTTATTATGGCAATAAATTTCATGAATGCATACAACTATTAAAACTCATCAAGTATATTTTAAGTTATTACTCTTTATTCATTGTAGATATTTATCAATATATTTCAAAAGGTATATACCTTATGTATACCTTGAATAAAACTTGATGGGTGTTATAAAAATGTATATTCTAAATAAACTTTAAATCTCCATTTCATAGTTCCACAAACTTACCCGATTAAAAGTCACATTCATGTCTTCTTTGAACAACTGCCTCCTCTCTATTCTTACTACATCCACTTCTACTCAATATCAAATATTTTCAGACAGACCCAGGTCAATATTCCAAATTCTGATGCTTATCCTATTGTGAATACATGAAATGTCTTTTATGTGGTCTCAGAGTAAAATCTAAAATTCTTACCTTGGCCTAAAAGACCTGAATCTTCTGGCAAGCACAGGCCTCTGCAGCTTCAACTGTGTCCCTCCTTCTTTGCCTAATTTATCCCAAAACAAATGGCTATTATTTAATGTTATTCAAACAGACCAAGTTTCTGTCTGTGTAGGGACTATGTCTACAAACTTTGTCTACAAGCCTTGCACTGTGATTCCTCCAAATCTTTTTAGAAATTAAATTAATTAAATTGATATCACCTTGGGTCAATTTGAACCACATTCTCCACTGATAAACTTTCATACTTCTGGGCATTTTTCTGCTATAGTAATTATCATACCACATACTAATCGAACCTGTGTGATGTCATTTTTTTATATTTTAATTTGTATTCATATTTGTTGTGATATAATTGGCATATAACATTGTATAAGTTTAAGATGTATGGTATGAGGATTTAAAGAAATATGTTGGGAACATTATTAATGTTGAGAAACATTAATTACTACAATGCTAAATAATATCTCCATCACTTTACATAATTACCATTTTTTGCATGGTGATAGTATTTAAGGTCTACTCTCTAAGTGACTTTTAAGTATACATAATACAGTATTGTTAACTTGACTCACCATACTTTATGTTAGATCCCTAGAATGTCTTATAACTAGAAGTGCACCCTTCTAACAACATCTGCACATCCCCCCACCCCCTAGCTTCGGGCAACCACTGTTTTACCTACTCTCTGTTTTATCTGTTAAGCTATTTTATTTTCTAAATATACGTGAAGTTATATAGCATTTTTCTCTCTGACTTATTTCACTGAGAATAATGCCCTAATGATCAATCCATGCTGTCACCAATGGCGGGATTTTATTTTTATAGCTGAATAATATCCCATTGTGCATGTGTGTGTGTGTGTGTGTGTGTGATGTCTGCCGGGCAAAAATCCAACCATTGTTAATACAGTTAGAATAGTTTGTGTGATACTGATGAATTATGTAACCTGGCAGCCAAGAGGAGCGGCCTGGAATGTACATGTGTGAACAATTACAACATCACTGTAGGAGTCAGTGGGCTCAGTAGACGCTGTTGAGTGAGAATGTGTACTGTGTGACTATCGAATCCAAAATGACTGAGTGAGTAAAGCAATGAATCTGAATCGAATTTTGCATTAAGCTTGAACATTCCTAAACAGAAACTATTCGGATGATTCAGAAGGCCGCAGCTACGGGAAACTGGTGATTGGCAGCTTCATCTCAACAATGCGTCCACTCATGCATCATGTCTTATGCAGAGTTTTTGGTGAAACATCAAATCACCCATGTGTACTCAGCCCCCACTACAGCCCATATTTGGTGCCATGCAACTTCTTGCTTTCCCAAAACTAAAATCACCTTTGAAAGGGAAGAGATTTCAGACTGTAGATGAGGTTCTGTACAAATATGATGGGGCAGCTGATGACAATTGGGAGAAGTGCGTGAGGTCCTAAGTTACCTACTTTGAAGGGACCCAAGTTGTCATTGTGCTATGTACAATGTTCCTTGTATCTTGTACCTTCTTCAGTAAATGTCTCTAGCATAATTATGGCTGGCTACTTTCTGGGCAAACCTTTTGTTTGTGTGTGTGTGTGTGTGTGCACGATTTTCTTTAGCTATCCATTTATTGAAGGACACAGGTTATTTCTATATGTTGGCTATTGTGAATAATGCTGCAGTGAATATGAGAATGCCAATATCTCTTCAAAATGTTCATTTATTTCCTTCAGGCATATTCTCAGAAATGGGATTTTTAGATCATATGGTAAGTCTATTTTTAATTTTTGGAAGGACCTTTATATTGCTTTTTATAGTGGTTGTGCAAATTTACACCCCCACCAAATATGAATAATTATTCCTTGTTCTTCACATCCTATCCAATACTTATCTCTTGTTTTGGTAATTATAGCCATCCTAACAAGTATGAGGTGATATTTCACAGGGATTTTGATCAGCATTTACCTGAAATTAGTGATGATGAGCAACTTTCCATGTACATGTTGGTAATTTGTATGTCTTCTTTGGAAATGTGTATATTAGGTCCCCTGCCAATTATTTAATCAGATTATAATTATAATTATGATTATAATTATTATTGCTATTAAGATGTATATGTTTCTTACATATTTGGGATATTAACCCATATTTGATATATTTTTTGCAAATATTTTCTTCATTCTGTAGGTCATCATTTTTATTTTGTTGATTGCTCCTTTTACTGTACAGAAGCTTTTTAGGTTTATATAGTTCTACTTGTTTATATTTGCTTTTGTTGTTTGTACATTCACTGTTACATATAAAAAATGTTGCCAACACCAATGTAAAATACCTTTTCCATTAAGTTATTTTTAATAGGAGCTTTATTGTTTCAGGTCTTACATTTAAACCTTTAATTGATTTAAAGTTAATATTTGTTAGCGGTGTAGAAAAATGGACCAGTTTCATTCTTTTGCAGGTAAATAACCAGTTTTCCCACTGTTATTTATTGATGACACTATCCTTTCTCTGAGTATCCTTGTCTCCCTTATCAAATATTAGTTCCCATATGTACATAGGTTTACTTTGTTTTTTTTTATTCTGTTCCATTGTTCTATGTGTCTGTTTTTATTACAGCAGCTTACTATTTTATTTACTATAGCTTTATTTATTTCTAGATTTTAATTTTTCTGATATTTTTGTTGTTTATGCTGTTATAGTTGTACCTCTTTTCACCCTTCAGCCCCCTTTACCCAGCCCATCGCTCCACTTCCATAATTAATCCCCTCACCATTGTGCATGTCCAAGGGTCCTTCATATATATCATTTGACTAATTCCTTCACTTTTCTTCAGTCAATCCCCACCTCCACCCTTCTCCCCTTCAAGCTCTCAGTCTGTTCCATGATTCTATGCCTCTGGTTCTATTTTGCTCATTAGTTTATTTCGTTCATTAGATTCCTCTTATAAGCTTTCTGTACATTTTTCCTTCTCTTCTCATAGAGTCCCTGAGATGTTTACTAGGATATGATCATCTAATGCCCTCAAGAGCCCTATCAGCTGCCCTCCCAGCTGCTCCTCACCACCTTCTTCCCCTGCCGGGTGCACCATGCACCTTAGCATTCTGGACTGGGTGAGAAAAAAAGTGTATCTCTAGAAGCATTCTGTGCACCCAGAAAAGCTGCACACTCCCATACTTTCACTGTCCCCCAGGGGAGAAATCAAAGGATGAGAAGGCCTCTCTTGATACTGAGCTATGCGGCCTGGGGAGAGGGTGATGTAAGGAAAGTGAAGCCCCTCCTTTCATCCTCTTCAGTGCATCCAATTTCAGACTTCGTTCTTTGCTCTAGCACTGTGCTGGAACTTCTCAGCTGGATTCCTTGATTTCCACAAAGACTTTGTCATGCACATGATTGTTGTTCTTTGGGGTGGGGCAGTTGGAAAACTCACATTTTGTCATGATGATGACACCAGTCGCCTCAGAATTTCTTTAGGTCCTTGTGTTATCCACAGATTTAATGAGATCTTTCCCTTCTGATCAGTCTAATTATCTAGTATATATTATCATGGCTATTGTATGGCCTGTGTTTACTTAATCTGAATGGAATCATTTTATTCATGTATGCAAGTATTAATTGAATACCTACTGTTTCTGAGGAATTATTTTAGGAGATCAGACAATGAATATAAAAATACACAAATCCCTGTTCTTATACTGTTTAATTTTATTTTAGAAATTAGATATCAGATTAAATATTTAAATTTATTATTAGTGAATAGCCAAGATCTGGAAACAGCCCAAGTGCCCATCAGTAGATGAGTGGGTGAAAAAGCTGTGGTACATTTACACAGAGAATCCTAAGCAGCCATCAAAAGAAATAACATCTTACCTTTTGTGACAGCATGGATAAATCAGGAGAGCATTATGCTAAGTGAAATAAGCTAGTCCGTGAAAGACAAATACCATATGGTTTCACTTATGCGTGGAATCTACTGAATAAAATAAACTAACAGACAAAATGAAAACAGGCTCCTTGACACAATGATTTTACCAAGTTATATTTGAAATGACACCAAGAACACAAGAAACAAAATCAAAATTAAATATACAGGACTTTATTGAAATAAAAAAATACTTTGGTGTGTCAAAGGTTATCATAAAAGAATGGAAAAGTCAACCAAGAAATGGAGAAATTATTTATAAATTATATATCTGTTAGGATACCTTACATCTAGAATATTAAAAAATCTCTTACATCTCAATAAAAAGACAAATAATTCAATAAAAAATTCAAGAAGCACCTGGACAGACATTTCTCCAAGGAAGTTATGCAAATGGCCAGTAGGCATCTAAAAAGATGCTCCACACTAGGAAAATACAAAGCAAAACCACAGTAAGATATCACTTCAGACCCACTAAGAGGACCATAATTAAATAGATAACAACCATGGGCAAAGATGTGGAGAAATTGAAACTCTCATCACTGCTGGCACAGCCTCTTTGGAACACCGTCAGGCAGTTTTTTAATGATGAATTTAGAGGGCCAAATAACACAGCAATTTTACTGTTTCACATACTCAAGATAAAGGAAAATATATGCCTACACAGAATCTTAGATTTCATAACAGCATTATTCATAGTAGACAGAATAAAGGAGACTGTGCTACAATATAATAAACCTTGAAAGCACCATGAGAAATGAAAGAAGACAGGCACAAAAACCACCTGCTATACGATTCTGAGACAGAGGGATCTGATCAGATCACTGACAAGGAGTAGGGAGGGGCTGTAGGAGGCTAGCCCAAAGCAGTGGTCGACAGCCTAGGACAGGATTGGCTGAGAAGTTTAATGCCTCCAGAGGCTCCTTGGCATAAAAGAGGGCAGAGGTGCACTGGCTATGGGCTCTCTGGGGCTCTCGGGCTATCTTCTTCCTTGGGAATGCCTGCATGATAGCCTGCAGCTGCCTGCATTTCCCAACACATGGTATTTTGAATGGGAAGGAACACCAGGCGCAGCTTAGAATCAGACTGGCCTGGCAGAGGATGGCAGGGTTATTCTTCTTTTGGTGTTCTAGAGAGGATGACCTCTGAGGCAGAAGCCTGCCATTCTTCCAAAATTGTGTATATTTTATATCTTATGTTGTTTTAGTTTGTAAACTAACCTTGTAGAAATAAGATAATTAAAATTAACAGGGGAGGGATGATTGGAGAACTCAGGTGTTAAAGAGTTTACCCTTAATTGATAGATTTAAGACACCAATGCATGTGGAAAGCTGTTATTCCAAAATTGTGAAGCTTTTGAATAAAGATGCCTTTATCACCAAACCTTTGCCTCTGGAATTTGGCATTAGAGGGTGGTGGCAGGCAGTGAGGACCAATTGCTGTTTGATAATAATCCCTTCCACATGGAAGTACAGATTAGGCTCAATCTAGGCTAGTAAAACCTAGATTACTGTTTGCTTAGGACTGGAAGTGGTGGGTGGGGAATAGGGACAGGATAATTAGTATGCAATTTCTTTCCTTTAAAAAAAATAATTTATTTTTAGAGAGAGGGGAAGGGAAGAAGAAAGAGAGGGTGAGAAACATCAGGGTGTGGTTGCCTCTCCCACACCCTCTCTTGGGGACCTGGCCTACAACCCAGGCATGTGCCCTCACTGGGAATCAAACAAACGAACCTTTGCTTCACAGGCCCGCACTCAAAACACTGAGCAACACCAGCCAAAAAGTAGTATGCGATTTCTTTTTGAAGTGAAGGAAATGTTCTAAAACCTTTTTGTGAATGTTCTAATATCATTGAAATGTGTACTTTAGGTGAATTGTAAGCTATGTGAATTATATGTCCAAATTCACATGTGACCAAATTTAACAAAATTACCAAATCAGAAACTATATATTCATTATAATATTGATATATTTTCTATGCAACATCTATTCATATCATTTAATTATTTCTGAATTTAAATGTCTTTAGTAGGCTATAATTTAGAATGATGCATAAAAAGAAAGTTATGCATAACATCTATAAATCTACATATTCATAGTAAGTTAAGAGATATTCATTGGGTAATTTGTATAATTAAAATACATAGTATTATTGGAAAATACAAAACTTGTTTTATTGAATTATAGTAGCCAATTTCATTATATTTAATATAGTGCAACATAACATTAGCTAAGGTGACAGGCTTTTTCTGTGGATAACATAGGTAAAACAATTAAAAATGAATGAAAACATATAAGAATTTAATTATAAATTAACTTCTGATCATTTAACTCAGTATTTTTGTAGGCTAGGAATTTCAAATATCAGAATTCCTTAAATGTGGGCCCTCAAACACAACCCCAGAATTTCCTTTTAAAATTGTATTAATTAGCCCTGGTTGGTGTGGCTCAGTGGACTGAATGTTGGCCTGCAAACCAAAGGGTCCCTGGTTTGATTCCTAGTCAGGGCACATACCTGGGTTGTGGGCCAGGTCCCCAGCAGGGGGTGCATGAGAGGCAACCACATATTAATGTTTTCCTCCCTCTTTTTCGTTCTCCCTTTCCCTTCTCTAAAAATACATAAATAAAATCTTTAAGAAATTATATTAATTGTTTTATTGTCTAAAAAGATTTTTATAAGTCTACCATAATCTATTATTGATACTTTAACTATAGTATATGTGTTTCTTTAGTTAAGTTGTGTTTCTCTCAGATAGCCTGCATTATATGTATAATAGTTACCATGGAAAATTTTTTCAATATATTTGATTGACTATGCTATTACAGTTATCCTATTTTTTTTTAGATTTATTTTTATTTATTTTTAGAGACAGGGGAAGGGAGGGAGAAAGAGAGGGAGAGAAACAACAATGTATGGTTGCCTCTCACATGGCCCTCACGGGGACCTGGCCCGCAACCCAGGCATGTGCCCTGACTGGGAATCGAACTGGGACCGCTTGGTTCCCAGCCCATGCTCAATCCACTGAGCTACACCAGCCAGGGCCTTACAGTTATCCATTTTTTTTTCTCCCCTTTATTCCCCTCTGCCCTGTACTCCCCCTCCCAGCATCATTCCCTCACCTTAGTTCATGTCCATGGGTCATACACATAAGTTCTTTGGCTTCTCCATTTCCCATACTATACTTAACCTCCCCCTGTCTATTTTTTACCTACAATTTATGCTTCTTATTCCTTGTACTTCACCCCCCATTCTCCCCCCTTCCCCTCCCTGCTTATAACCCTTCATATGGTTTCCATTTCTGTGATTCTGCTCCTGTTCTAGTTTGTTTAGCTTGTTTTTGTTTTTGTTAAGTTCAGTTGTTAATAGTTGTGAGTTTGTTGTCATTTTACTGTTTGTATTTTTGATATTCTCCTTCTTAAATAAGTCCCTTTAACATTTCATATAAATAGGGCTCGGTGATGATGAACACCTTTAACTTGACCTTATCTGGGAAGCACTTTATCTCTCCTTACATTCTAAATGATAGCTTTGCTGGATAGAGTCATCTTGGATGTAGGTCCTTGCCTTTCATGACTTTGAATACTTCTTTCCAGCCCCTTCTTGCCTGTAAGATTTCTTTTGAGAAATCAGCTGATAGTCTTAGGGGAACTCCTTTGTAGGTAACTGTCTCCTTTTCTCTTGCTGCTTTTAAGATTCTATCCTTATCTTTAATCTTGGGTAATGTAATTATGATGTGCCTTGGTGTGTGCTTCCTTGGATCCAAGTTCTTTGGGACTGTTTGGACTTCCTGGAAGTCTATTTCCTTTGCCAGATTAGGGAAGCTCTCCATTATGTTTTCACATAAATTTTCAGTTTCTCGCTCTTCCTCTTCTCCTTCTGGCACCCCTATGATTTGGATGTTGTAATTTTAAATTTGTCCCAGAGGTTCCTAAGCCTCTCCTCATTTTTTTGAATTCTGCTTTCTTCATTCTGTTCTGGTTGAGTGTTTATTTCTTCCTTCTGTTACAGAACAGACAGGGGTGAGCTGAATGATAATGTACGACCCCCCTTTTATCCCCAGGGGTTCCTACCCCTAACCAGGTTCACTTTGCCTGCCACAAGAGGAAAGATGTAAAAGGAAAGGAATTATTATTTATTTGGAAGTTGTACAGACTAAAGTTCTTTAGAATATGCATAAACACACACAGTCCTTCCCTCTCCCTCTACCCCATCTGGGGTATCATATCTCACACAGGCTCCCGGCACCACCCACGTGGCAAAAAGGGAGCACTTCCAAAGCCACGTGGTCCTGACTCTCAAGCCGCATGGTCCCCACTCACCAAAACTGCCTGGTCCCAAAAAGAGATGCCAAATGGCTACCCTGCCTGAGTTTAAATCCCAGCGCCAATCTTTCTCTGCAGCCTTATTTCCAGCTCCTCCCACAATTGGCCACAGCTGCCAGCGTTCAGGGCAGATGTGGCCCTATGGTGTGGAGCCAATTATCTCCAAGCTCTTCTGGACCCCATTACAAATCCCTCTTTGGGGGCCCCCCTCTTGGCTGCACCCTGTTACACTTCTGCTCCAAATCATTGATTTGAGTCCTGGTTGCCCTCCCTTCACTATTGGTTCTCTTTTTTCCACTTTTTCATAGCCTTCATTTTTTTCTCTATTTTGCAACCATACTCAACTATTTCTGTGAGCATCCTGATTATCAGTGTTTTGAACTCTGCATCTGATATGTTAGTTATCTCTTCATCACTTAGTTGTACTTTTTATGGAGTTTTCACCTTTTCTTTCATTTGGGCCATTTTGTTTGTTTGTTTGTTTGTTTCTTTGTTATCTCAGCATGCCTGTTAGGTAGTAAGGGGTGGAACCTTAGGTATTGGTCAGGGCAGGGCCACCCATGTTACTGTGTCACAGTGTTTTTGCACTGTATGTGGGGGAGAGGTCCCAGAAGGAACAATGTTGCTTGCTCAGCTCTTGGCCAGCTTTTAGTCACTTCCTCCATTACCCACAAGCAAATTTGGACCCCTCTGGTGCTGATTCCTGGGTGTGTGGTTTTGTGTACATTCTAGGACTCTGTGGGTCTTTCCAGTCAACTCCCCTGTGATTCTGGGACTTTCTTCTCCCACCTCAACCCCCACAGGTTTTTTTTTAGTCAGAGATTTTGAGGCTTTATTTTCTCACACTGGAACCCTGGGTTGCATGGTCTGTGTCACTCCCAAGTTGTTCCTCCTGGTCTATCCACATGCAAATGTGTGACTGCCCACTCCTCCAGCTGCCACCTTGCTGGGAGTCCTTTCCACCCCAGCTACCCTGTCCACCCCTCCTACAGGTCTGAATTAATGTCTCTTTTTTAACTCCTTGCCTGTCGGACTTCCATACAGTTCGATTTTCTTGCAGTTCTGGTTATTTTTTGTTTTTAAATTTGTTGTTGTCCTTTTTTGGTTGTGCAAGGAGGCAAAGTATATTTATGTAGGCCTCCATCTTGGCCTTCAAAATATTGAAGTTGGGAACTAAATGAAGTCTATCAAATATATAAATTAATAATAAAGGCATATCAAGGTTTTAATAATAGAAACTATAATATTATTGAGTGTAATATAAGACACAGATAACTGAATCATCTATACTACATCCTATTGTTAAGTAAAAAAAAAGTAATAAAAACCAGCTAAACATTTAAAAAACAGTGCTTTAAATATATCAAGTATATATAATACTTAACTACCAATTGTGTGTGTTATAACTTAATAAATTTTTAAATTTAAACTTAATGGAAACATTTATCTTTATAAACAAGTTTAATTAACTGAATTTCATTATAATCTATAACAAAACAACCTTTCTGTATAACTTTCATAAGCAATGTGTCTGAATTATGCTTTAGAAATGTTTTTGTTAAAAATTCTATTATTTGCAAAATTGTTAGAATTCATGATAATTTTAATGTTTATTTTGAGGTATAAAATATAATTAAATAAACTTGTTTTAATTCTTGTACTCTCAGTAGTTAGTTAAGACAACCTTGATGAAGCAGCCAATCATAATTCCTAATGATCCTGTGAGCCATTCCTCATTGACCTTGCATTTTTAGATTTGTATATCACACATAGAGCTCATTACAATTCCTTTCAAGATCCCCAATAAATATTAGTATTTTATTTTGTTTTTCTTTTAACATGTTGCTTAACATTCTGTTAACATTCTCATATACTGAGAACAAAGGAAGCTTCACTAAAAAACAGAGCTTGGCACTGAGTCAATTTTTTAAATACTTTCCAGTATACAATAATATTTTCCAGCACAATAGACTAATTGCATCATTTGAAGTACTAAAAATTCCCATCATAATGACTGATTAGGGTTTAAGACATTGTAATGGATTCGTCTTTGTATATATCTCAGCAGCACACTGTCTTGCCTGTGTTCTAACTGAAAACAGTCAACTATCAAGTGGCATGTGTAACAGTAAACTACATTACAGACTGCAGACTTCTCAGAAACAAGAATCAAGATACCCAGTCTCAGTTCCCCTAAGATATTATGTACTTAACACAAATAGGAGACACAATTGTGAAAGATGTAACATCATAGAAAACTCATTTATTCTGGCATGTATTCCAAGTGGAAATAGAAGCAGAATTAGAGTATCCTTTTGTCAGTGGCAAATTGTCAAACACCTATTTTAAACATCTTTTTTTGCACCTATAGTAAAAAAATATAAATAAATAAAAACAAGATTATCAGGAAAGTAATTGAAACTCAAATAACAAAAATAACTGGATATTTAGGCCTGTTTTACATGGTCCAGAGACAAAGAACTTTCAACAGTTTCAAAATTTGAGTCTCTTGCAAGCATTGCCAAATGTGCAGAAAATAAAAAAATGTACTTGATCCTGTTGATAGGGAATAAAATAGTAAAAGAAAAAAATACATATACACACATACATCTCCAGAAAGATTTATCTACAGGTTAATAAAATCCAATTATTTTTAATAGTTTTAAAAATACTATAACATTTTGAAAATAAAATCATGAGCAACAAAACTGTCAAACTTATTGAACTGTGATCTTATAATAGCCAAGTCTCAGTTTAAAAGTAAATAGGATTGTTCTTTTTTTTCCCCCTGAGCTGCGTAAGATTTTTTACCTTCCTTATTGTGGGTCTTTAGGAGGCTGGTTTCCTATCAGAATTTTAGGCAGCAAATTCTTATCTAATTGTGGAATGGTTCTTATTACCATCATGTGGAAAGTTAATACAATTTGAGGAATAATAAAACAGCAACAAGTAGAGGCACCAGTGCAGAATAATATTAATGATGGACTATTGATAACATTTCAAACAACATAGCAATTACTCTTAAAGATATGGAAACAGAGTTTTTTATTGCAGATGTGTAAATCACCAAAAAAAAAAAAATTGCGCTAGATTTTAAAACTGTAGACTATATTCAAGAGAATAGAATAGCCAAATAATCCTAAAACACAAACAATTCTAAATATATAACAATATGTAAATGGACCACCCTAAAGGAGAGAATCCCCCGTATGTAAAACATCAACATGTGGAAAGCAATTTGTCATTTTCTTATAAAGTTGACCATATGTCTCAGCAATCAAACTTTTAGGATTTTACCCAAGTGAATTGAAGTTATGTTGATACAAAACTTATATGTGAATTTATACAGAAGCTTTCTTTGTAATTGCTAAAATCTGGAAGAAACAATAATATCCTTCAATAGAAACATATAAATAGACTCTGGTTCATTTATACAATGAAATACTAATCAGTGATAAAAAGAGAAAATGTATTTATATGAATCTTACTACAACAGGTATGAATTTTAATGCATTTGTTAAGTAAAAGAAGCCAGATTCAATAAGTTACTTATTGTATGATTCTACATTTTTTTAATTATAAGAGAAAGTGTATTTAGAAAGGTACAGAGGTAGAAAAATGAGCCATACAAAAAATGGGCTAAAAAAGAAGTTACAGAGACAAAAGAAGGGCCCTTGGAGCTTAGGAGAGGGAAAGGCAAAGATGCCCCTGAGGGAAGAGAAGGGGGATAGGAAAGGCACTGTTTTTTGTTTTTTGGGTTTTTTTAATTTTGTTTTTATTTTTTGTCTTGAGGGTTTTATTATACTTTTAAATTCATTTTTTTTTTTTTTGCTATGAAACTATGATCTACATTTTATTTAGGTTTCTTTTTTTTTAAGTAATTACTTTATTGTTGTTCAATTGCAGTTCTTTGCATCCTCTCCCCTCCCCTCCTCCCTCCCCCTCCAACCCCAACTTACTCCCCAGCCTCCCTCCTCACCCTTGGTTCTGTCCATGTGTCCTCTATAGTGGTTCCTGAAAACCCTTCTCCCCATTGTCCCCGCCCCCCTCCCCCCGGCTATTGTTAGACTGTTCTTAATTTCAATGCCTCTGGTTATGTTTTGTTTGCTTTCTGCTTTTGTTGATTATGATCCAGTTAAAGGTGAGATCATATGGTATTTATCCCTCACTGCCTGGCTTACTTCACTTAGCATAAGGCTCTCCAGTTCCATCCATGCTGTTGCAAAGGGTATAAGCTCCTTCTTCCTCTCTTCTGCATAGAATTCCGTTGTGTAAATGTACCATAGTTTCTTGATCCATTCATTTGTAGATGGGCACTTAGATTGTTTCCAACACTTAGCTATTGTGAATTGTGCTGCTATGAACATAGGAAAGCAAAGGTTCTTTTAAATTGTTTTTTCAGGATTCTTAGGGTATAATCCCAGCAGTGGAATTGCTGGGTCAAAAGGCAGTTCCATTTTCATTTTTCTGAGGAAGTTCCATACTGTTTTACACAGTGGCTGCACCAGTCTGCATTCCCACCAACAGTGCAGTAGGGTTCCCTTTTCTCCACATCCCCTCCAACAATTATCTGTTGCTTTGTTGATGATGGCCATTCTGACTGGTGTGAGGTGGTATCTCATTGTGGTTTTAATTTGCATCTCTCTGATGGCTAATGATGTTGAGCATCTTTTCATATGTCTCTGGGCCCTCTGTATGTCCTTTTTCGAGAAGTGTCTGTTCATGCCTTTTGTCCATTTTTTAATTGGGTTTTTGTGTTCCTGGAGTGGAGTCGTATGAGTTCTTTATATATTTTGGAGATCAGACCCTTGTCTGAGGTATCATTGGCAATTATGTTTTCCCATACGGTTGGTTCTCTTTTTATTTTAATACTATTTTCTTTAGCCCCACAGAAGCTCTTTATTTTGATAAGATCCCATTTGTTTATTCTTTCCTTTATGTCCCTAGCTCTAGGGGACATATCACTGAAGATGTTCCTGTGTGGAATGTCTGAGATTTTCCTACCGATGTTTTCCTCTAGAACTTTTATGGTGTCACGACTTACATTTAAGTCTTTTATCCACCTTGAATTTGGTACAGGTTGTGCTCGAGTTTCATTTTTTTGCAGGTAGCCATCCAGGTTTCCCAACATCATTTGTTGAAGAGGCTATTTTTATTCCATTTTATGTTTCTGCCCCCTTTGTCAAAGATTAATTGCCCGTAGAGACTTGGGTTTATTTCTGGGCTCTCTATTCTGTTCCATTGGTCTATCTGTCTGTTTTTATGCCAGTACCAAGCTGTTTTGATTACAGTGGCCTTGTAATATAGTGTGATATCAGGAATTGTGATTCCTCCTGTTTTGCTCTTCTTTCTCAAAATTGCAGCTGATATTCGGGGACGTTTATGGTTCCATATAAATGTTTGAAGTGTTTGTTCTATCTCCGTGAAATATGTCATTGGTACTTTGATAGGGATTGCATTGAATCTATAAATTGCTTTGGGTAGTATGGACATTTTGATGATATTGATTCTTCCAATCCGTGAGCATGATATATGTTTCCATTTGTTTGTGTCTTCCATGATTTCTCTCTTCAGTGTTGTGTAGTTTTCTGAGTACAGGTCTTTTACCTCCTTGGTGAGGTTTATTCCCAGGTATCTTATTTTTTTGTTGCTATATCAAATGGGATTTTTTTACTGATTTCTGTTTCTGCTCTTTCACTGTTGGTATACAAAAATGCCTTTGATTTCTGGATATTGACTTTATATCCTGCTGTCTTGCCAAATTCAATTATTAGATCAAGTAGTTTTTTGGCGGAGTCTATAGGATTTTCTAAGTATACTATCATGTCGTCTGCAAACAATTACAGTTTTGTTTCCTCCTTTCCAATTTGGATGTCTTTTATTTCATTTTCTTGCCTGATTGCTGTGGCCAAAACTTCCAGTACTATGTTGAATAGAAGTGGTGATAGTGGACAACCTTGTCTTGTTCCTGATCTTAGTGGGAAAGATTTTACTTTTTGTCCATTGAGTATAATGTTGGCTGTAGGTCTCTCATATATGGCCTTTATTATGTTGAGGAATGCTCCCTCTATTCCCACTTTGCTAAGTGTCTTTATCATAAATGGATGCTGTACCTTATCAAATATTTTCTGTATCTATTGATACGATCATGTGATTTTTGTCTTTGCTTTGGTTTATGTGATGTATTACGTTTATTGTTTTGCGAATGTTGTACCATCCTTGCATCCCTGGGATGAAACCCACTTGTTCATGGTGTATGATCTTTTTGATGTATTGCTGGATGTGGTTTGCTAATATTTTGTTGAGGATTTTAGCATCAATGTTCATCAGTGATATTGGTCTGAAGTTTGCTTTCTTTGTTATGTCTTTTTCTGGTTTCGGGATTAGGATGATGCTGGCTTCATAAAAAGAGTTTGGGAGTCTTCCATCATTTTGGATTTTTTGGAATAGTCTGTGAAGGATAGGTGTTAGTTCTTCCTAAATGCTTTGTAGAATTCTCCTTTGAAACCATCTGGTCCAAGGCTTTTGTGCGTTGGAATTTTTTTGATTATTGCTTTAATTCCATCTGCTGTTATCGGTCGATTCAGGCTTTCTGTTTCTTCCTTATTGAGTTTTGGAAGATTATATTTTTCTAAAAATGTTTCTGTTTCTCCTAGGTTTTCATATTTCTGGGCATACAGTTCTTCGTAGTAGTGTCTTATAATCCTTTGTATTTCTGTGGCATCAATTGTAATATCTCCTCTTTCATTTCTGATTGAGTTTATTTGGGTTCTCTCTCTTTTTTTCTTGATGAGCCTGCTTAAAGGCTTGTCTATTTTGTTTATCTTTTCGAAGAACCAGCTCCTGGATTCATTGATCCTTAGAATTGTCCTTTTAGTCTCTAAGTTGTTTAACTCTGATCTGATCTTGGTTATTTCCTTCCTTCTACTTGCTCTGGGTTGTCTTTGCTGTTGTTCCTCGAGTTCTTGTAGGCATAGGGTTAGGTTGTTTGCGTGAAATGTTTCTATTTTGTTTTAGGCTGGCCTGTATCGCTATTAACTTCCCTCTCAGGACTGCCTTCGCTGTGTCCCATAAGTTTTGGGTTGTTGTCAGTTCATTTTCATTTGTTTCAAGGAACTTTTGATTTCTTCCCTGATCTCATCCTTGACCCATTCATTGTTTAATAGCATGCTATTCAGTCTCCATGATTTTGAGTGTTTGGGGTTTTTTTCCTTGGGGTTGGTTTCTAATTTCAGACCCTTGTGGTCAGAGACAATACTTGGTATGATTTCAATTTTCTTGAATTTTTTGAGGCTTGTTTTGTGTTTTATCATATGGTCTATTTTTGAAAATGTTCCATGTGCATTTTAAAAGAATATGTATTTAGCTTCTTTGGGGTGAAAGGCTCTATATATATATATCAGTTAAGTCCATTTCTTCTAGGGCATTGTTCAGTGCCACAATGTCTTTGCTGATATTTTGTTTGGAGGATCTGTCCATTTTTGACAGTGGGGTGTTGAAGTCCCCTACTATAATTGTGTTGCTATCAATGTCTTTCTTGTAGTCCTCCAAGATTTTCTTTATGTATTTGGTTGCTCCTGTGTTGGGTGCATATATATTTACAATGTTTATGTTCAATTCATTTTTATTTAAATTGAATTTATTGGGGACAGGTTTCAAGTGTACAACTCAATACAAGATATCTGCACACTGCACGTTGTGTTTGCCCCTCGCCCCAGGCAGCCTCTTTCCGTCCCCATTCCCTTGCCCTTTGCCCAAATCTACCTACCCGCCAGCCTCCTTTTCCTCTGGTGATCATGTTGTTATCTATGTCTATGTGATTATATGTACACACACACTTTTGCTTAATCCCTTCAATTTCTTTTATCCAGTCCCACATCCACCCCCGCATCTGACAGCTGTCAGCCTGTTCCACCTGTCCATGCCTCTGCTTCTATTTTGTTCACTAGTTTATTGTGTTTGTTAGATTCAACATGTAAGTGAGGTCATATGGTATTTATCTTTCTCTAACTGATAATCCATTTAGGACTACTATCTCCAGGTCCATCCATGCTGTCCCAAAAGGTAAGATTTCCTTCTTCTTGTTTTTTTGTTTTTTTGTTTTTTTTTTTTTTTTTTAAGTCCTAGAAGTATTTCATTGTGTAAACATACCACAGTCTTTTGATCTACTCATCTACTGATAGATACTTGGGGTATTTCCAGATATTGGCTATTGTAAATGACATGGCAATGAACATAGGGATGCAAACATCCTTTCAAATTAATGCGTTGAGCCCTGACTGGTGTGGCTCAGTGGACTGAGTGCTAGCCTGCAAACCAAAGAGTCACCAGTTTGATTCCCAGTCAGAGAACACGCTTGGGTTGTGGGCTGGATCCCCATTTGAGAGTGTGCAAGAGGCAACCACACATCAGTGTTTCTCTCCCTTTCTTTCTCTCCCCCTTCCCCTCTCTAAAAATAAATAAATAAAATATTTTTAAAAATTAGTGTTTCAGCTTTCTTCAAGTGTATTATCAGATATGGGATTGCTGGATCAAAAGGCAGTTCTATTTTTAGTTTTTTTCAGAAACTCCATACTGTTTTCCAGAGTGGATGGAGCACTCTGTGTCACTTGGAGTACTGTATTAGAGTTCCCTTTTATCCACATCCTTGCCAGCACTTGTTTATTGATTAATTTATGATAAGCATTCTGATAGGTGTGAGGCAATATCTCATTGTGGTTTTAGGTGACATTCTCTGATCGTTAGTGGTGTTGAATTTTTTTTTTTTTTTCGGTATGTCTATTGACCATCTATACAGACCATCTGTATAACTTTGGAGAAGTGTTTATTCAGGTCTTCTGCCCATTTTTTAATTGGATTGTATGAGTTCCTAGTGTTGAGTTGTATAGTTTTTTATTTATTTTGGAAATTATCCTCTTATCACATGTATCATTGGCAAGTATGTTCTCCTATTCAGTGTTTCCTTCTTATTTTGTTGATGGTTTATTTGCTGTGAAATTTTTTTTGTTTGATATACTCTCAGCAATCTTAAGAAATAACAAAGCTGGAGGTATCACAATACCTGACATTAAAATATGCTATAAGTTCATTGTAATCAAAACGGCCTGGTATTGGCATAAGAACAGGCATATAGATCAATGAAACAGAACCAAGAGCCCAGAAATAAACCCACTCTTTTATGGTCAGTTAATATTTGACAAAAAAGACAAGAACATACAATGAATTCAAGACAGTCTCTTCAATACATGGAGTAGGAAAAACTCAGAAGGTGCATGCAAAAACATAAAACTAGACAACCTACAGACATCACACACAAGAATAGACTCAGAATAGATGAAAGACTTAAATGTTCGACTTGAAACCATAAAAATCGTAGGTGAAACCATAGGCAGTAAAATCTCAGACATCTATTTTAGCCATATTTTTGCTGATATATCTCCTTGGGTAAGGGAAACAAAGAAAAGGTACCACAAATTTGACTATGTCTTGAGGGTTTTAAAGATTGAGAGTTTAGAGGAGTCTTAGGGGAGAATCTTAATAAATTATTCATCAGCTTTATGCTGAATCACCAAAATGAGACTTATTTCCCTGACTTCATCCATCCTTTGTCCTTCTGTGTGCTTGGAACAAATGGAACTAATTGGATTTCTGTTATCTATCTCCTTGAGTAGGGTGATTAGCTATTTACCCTCTGGATTAGAAGTTTAAACCATTTACTCTCAAATGTCTTTGGTTGCAGAAGATAGGATATTGCTATTAACTACATTTTGTTCCTATGTCATTTTGGAAAAGGGAAAATGATAGAGATGGAAAACAGATCACACCCTGGCCAGTGCGACTCAGTTGTTTGGAGCATTGTCCCATAGACCAAAAGTTTGATTCTCAATCAGGGCACATGCCCAGGTGGCAGTTTCAATCTTTGGTTGGGGCAAGTACAGGGAGACAACTAATCTATATTTCCATCTCACATGGATGTTTCTCTCTCTCTCTCCTCTCTCTTCCTCCACCCAATGAAATAATGTCCATAGTGAGAAAAAAACAAAAAAACAAAAACAGATAATTATTTGACAGTGGTTAGTAGACAGGGGACAGCTTGATGATATAGGGAATATAGGGGGAAATTTTAGAGTGAAGGGACTCTCCTCTGTGGTTCTAAGACAGTGGATGCACACTTCTATTTTTATGCATTTATTAAAACCCACAGAACTGCGTTTTACTGTATGTGTAGTCTCCATAAAATTCAGCCAGACTATCATTGAATTTCAGTATGGAATATGGACTGTGATGAATTAATTACCTTTATTATACATATGTGACATTACTCCTCTAAGTGAGGTAGAATTAAAAAGGAACTGATTTAGCTAACTTTGGAAATGGTATTATGACTAAAAGCTATAAGAATGAAATATTGTAGATAAACATTGCACTTTTGTTGATAAATTTGTTCCTCATGAGTGTATTGTTTAACAATTCTGAAACTGCTTTGCATACTAGATACAGGCATTGAACAAATAAGTATATTTTGAGATATATCCAAGCTTCTTACATGAACTCTCAAATTCCCACAAGCTAATACCGCTGTGCTGGGAAAATATTATAATTTTTTGTTTGTCATTATATTGAACTAATTGGATATCACTACTGTGGATTATATATATGTGTATATATATATATATATATATATATATATATATATATATGTACATATAAATCAACTTTTTCAAGCACTTATAAAAATAATCTCAACTGTGTGCTACTCTATAGTTAATGGTACTGAAATAAATTAATAATGTCAAAAATCATCACATTTACCAAGAATACTTATTATATTTTATTTTGGGGGAAATTTATGTAAAGAAAAAGCTGTTTATTAAGTACATAAAACAGATCCCCATTATTATATTTATCTTTTTCTTAATGGAAATAATATAATGTCATTAAACAGTTTTAAACTACATACACATATGTTTTGTTTAGAAATGTTATAGGAACAGATTGTTCTTAATTAAGAAAATATATTTTAACTGTACTTTATGATATTTTATGTTATGCGTTTTCCTACATGTCTATACTACAGAACTTTGGAGATTATTCATTCACACACAATTTAATTCCAAATTCTCTTTGTTCCTAAGGACAAACTGGAAATCAAAACAATAGGGTGACTATGTTAAAATATATGACTAAATACTGTGTTATGCAAGTTCTAAACATAATTTAAAATGGAAGAATATCAGCAAAATATTATTTTTCAATAGCTTATACTATTTATAGGTACAGATACACAACCTCTCATCTTTTTTTAGCAAATAAAAGAAATAAGACAAGTAGACTGGCTTCATTAGAGATTCATCAACATTAATTTTTAAGAACTGGTCAG